>CAXHUQ010000127.1:0-10000 GCA_964020085.1 Micromussa lordhowensis
GTAGAGATGTAAGTGAACTTCCCTATGCTTACCATTTGTCCACCAGTATTCTTTAAGTCGTGGTTCTTGCGGAGAATACGTGGTTCTACCGATATAAATATTTTGTTTTCTTTGTTTTCGTTTGAAGGAAATAAGCGACGCTTGCAAAGTTCAGCCCTGGCCGCTTCGGTCTTTGCCTTGCGCTTCGCGGCTTTGACCCCGCGCGAACAATAAAATGGTAGGTTTTTCTGCTGTGCCTTAGGAGTTTGTTCAATGTTCTCATCGGTTTCTCCACAGTATGCGGTTCTTGCAACCAACATTGAAAACAGGATAGCCAGCGGAAGTGTGAACAAAAAGTAATTACTTGTTTTGCGGCTCTCTTCTTTGCAACAATTGGTCACGCTATCGTTTCGACTTGACTCCAAACTTTTTTGGAAGAATGTAGTTATGCACGCTGAGTTCCACTCATTTTTTTCAAAACTAAATACAGTTGACGGCATCTTCAGTGACTCGTTTTTCCATTTCGTGGTTCGAGGACCGTGTTTCAACACACGACAAAAGCAGGCCAAAAAATTTTTCGCCGCCATGTTTGTTTTTCTAATTTAAAACGCGCGCCATCACGCAAGGTACCGCTGACCGCGCGCAAAACTGTGTTCAGCCACCTTAAGCATTTAAAAAAATTGTTTTGCCCTATCAAAGTAGTTCTTCAAAGCAAATTACCAGTATTCTATTAAAGAACCAAGGTTTTGTCTGCTGTCGAAGGGTGGTTCAGTCCCTCGTCCTCCATGACAAGTTTTGCTAGGTTCAAAAATTCCTCACAGCACTGAACAGTTTCACCAACGTTGCTGGAACACATTTCTGTAGCAATTTCAATTTCGTCGCCGAGTGCTGACATTTTGTAATCAGCCGCTTTTAGTAACTGAGGCAGAAAAAGAGAACATCTGGATGCCCTGGTGGAGATTCATTGTTATTATGAGAGGCGGATATTGTGTAAATTCCAGTGTCTTGCAACCCTGTTTAATTCCGCTTGTATCAAAGGAGTGAAGCAATACCTGATGCAGTCAACCCAAAGAGGATTAGCATCACTAAATTGCCCTGAATCTCTTACGTCCTTAAAAACCTTTATCCACCAGTCAGTTTCAGATTTCCGCAAAAATGACCACCAAGCTTCAATTCTCTGATTTGAAACTGAGCGCCTGTACATGAAACTGCCATTTCCACTAAAAGCATCACAAGAGTTTCTACGGAGAAAGCGTTGTTTACCAGCCACATGTGAATTTTCAGTTCCTCTATCACCTCGCAGAATCATTGGTACCCCCCAATTTGTAGGACACGAGAAAGGTAATAACTTGCTATCACCCTTGGATCATTGTTGGAGGGTCCAATGTTTAACCACAAAATACGTCGGCTATAACTGTCAATAGCGCCCTGAATTGCAAATACAAACAGTTTCAGCTTATCATATCCGTCCAGATGCCGCATGTAATTAGGACCTTTTACAGAATAAAGTCTTCGTCGGAAAGCACGTCTTGAGCGCAAATCAATACCTTTAGGATCTAATCTCTTCAGTACGACTCTTTTAACTACAAGGCAATGATCTGTCACGAGTCTCTGATGCATTTGTCGATAGCCGATAGATTCCCCACTTACGGAAATTTCTTTCTGACAGCGTTAACAACCTCCTGCAAAGGAGAATAGTTCTTTCTTCTGCACAGCCACTTAGACTTGAGCACTCTTTTAAGTTGTCGTAAGCTTAGATCCACACCATGAGAGCAACTTAAAAACGCTAAAATTTCTCTGTTGAAAGGTGTTTCTCCTGCAACTGGAAGATAGTCTGGCAAAACACAGTGACAGTACAATGGACACAAAACAAACATCAAGATGACCGTGACTGGAAACATGGCTACTGAAATGCCGTCTTCAAATTAAAGTCGGGGATCAAAAATGAAGTCAAAGATAAAATCAAAGAAGTCGCGGATAAAAACTGAAAGAAGTTGCGGATAAAAAAGGAAGTCACAGATAAAATAAAAGAAGTCGGGGATAAAAAAAGAAGTCACAGATAAAATAAAAGAAGTCGTGGATAAAAAAAGAAGTCGCGGATAAAAAAGAAGTCGTGGATAAAAAAAGAAGTCGGGGATAAAAAATGAAGTCACAGATAAAATAAAAGAAGTCGCGGATAAAAAAAGAAGTCAGGAATAAAATATGAAGTCACAGATAAAATAAAAGAAGTCGCGGATAAAAATAAGAAGTCGCGGATAAAAAAAGTCGATGTCCCTTCCAGGCCACTGTAGAAAGCTGTCTATTAATAGCGATATAATTTCATGTTTATATCATTCATGGGCATGTCCCGAGCGAACTGCCAGATTAAGACCATTACGTCATCAGAGCTATGGTGCAGTAATACAGTTTGTATTGATCAAGTGATGTGGTGTCTACAGTATCAGTGAATCGTCAAGGACTAATTTGGAATGTGCACTGCGTTTTTACTGGTGCTAGTTAAATTTTTAAAGCGCAGTTATAAGATCTGAACGATCTTCTTGCCATCCACCATCTGCCATCTGTATAAGGGATGTTCAAGAATAACATTTTGACAAAAATGAAAATACATTTAAAGCCAATGATTGTCAAAGGAAGGTATTGTTTACTTTTAATGATTTTGAATGTTAATACATATGCAAATGTTATTCTTGAACATTCCTTACGCGCAAATGAAGGTCATATTGGTATTAATGAGAGTATATTGACCATAATGAAACAAATTTGGACACGAATGGATATTTTCTGTAAATGAACAGCAATATCTGCAGTATGTTTGGCTCGCCCAGTAGACCTGTTGAAAAGCTATTCCGCTATTGTTTCTCTTTTACCCTTTGCCTTGTTTCCATTTATCTGCTGATTCGCTCAATAAGCTGATGAATGTTTCACGCCAGACTTCACATTTCCCGATGTAATGTTTTCTGTAAACAGTGCACCTGTTCTGGGAAGCCTTCCTGTGTTGTTCTTCATCACGAAACTCTGGGGAGTTCTAAGTGTTGTTTCATTGGTTGGTGGCATGGCCGCATTGATAACTGCTTCAGTGAAGTATAGGTATAGGTATAGGTATAGGAAGTGCGAAAACTGTGAGGTTTATTTTTGCTAATAACGGATAATGCCCTCGCCCCTCGGCCCTCTTAAAAATAATGACCTCGCGCTTCGCGCTCGGTCATTATTTTTAAGAAGGCCTCAGGGCTCGGGCATTATCTTTTACAGATTTCACTCTATTCACATGGATTAATAGGGTATGTAGATTTATCGGATTCCTACGAAACATGGCCAAATGTTTGTCAGATATTAGTGCACCTAAGTGTGTGAGGCTATTACAAAAATCTAAATAATTTTCCTGTGACGTCCCATCAAGTAGCAGCAGTCAGAAAATTTTCTGTTGTCCAACCTTGAAAGGGATTTTTCAAGCAACCAATAGAAATATCGTAAAAGCCTCACACTCATTCATCATCTCCTGAGTGATATAGTTCTGTCAGTTTGGATGTCCACGTTAACACAAAAACTGGTGATTTAGTTGAGCAAGTACGGTCAATTTTGTGTTTAAAGGCTTGCGAGTGCCTACCAAAACAAAAATGGCAAATATATTGTTATTTTTGGATTCTAGTTTATTAGCTTTACAATGGTACATAGCTTGCATGAAGTTTTCTTTAAAGCAGCGTGGTAAGAAAGCATCTTCCGAAGGTCTACAGCAAGCTTAAGACCAAGCTCATTTAATTAACGTGGATATCTGGCTAACAAGTGGCCATTATGCCCAATCACAAAGTCATGGTTGCATGAGTTTGCTACCCAGCTGTGTGGTTATATAATAATAGGGTTTTAGGGTTAGTGTAGGTTCTAGCACACATCATTTGAAATTAGCCAATTTTGATAAATTAAACTTCAAACTTGGCTTCGAGGCCGAGTGAAGTGAAACAAAAGAAACTATTTATTCATCCCACAACCTCAACATTTATGATTTCTTTTGTTTTACTCCCCTAAGCCTTGGAGCAAAGTTGAATTTTAACACTATCAGTTGTTAGTCTAATTGTAACTTTTAAGAAATAAGTAAATTATTGGTAATTAAAGAACTAAACCAAACATTGAAGACATACTTTTTACAAATGGACCTCCTTTTCCTTTGACAGTGTTGTCGTCGATAGCCCAGACTTCAATAACTATGACCAGAGGATCTCCCTTATTGTGTGTATTCTTAGGATGCAACGAGTAGTAAGGAATTTCCATTGAGGTGGTGTTAGCAAGAAGGCTGTCACTTTTAACGTCGTCTCCAGATATTTTAATGAGATACTCTACTGCTTTCGACGCACTTTTCCATTTAAAGTGGTCACCTGGCTTTAGTTCTGTCTTGTTTGTGTCATCTTCAATGGAAGCTTGAACAAAATAAAAATATAGCTATAAACATTGAACTTTAAGGAAAGACTGGTAAATTGGTGCCAGATTTTAGGATCAGGGGCCATGTACTTAGCAATGTTTTGGCCCTTTGTATGTTGCCTGCAAGAACCAAATTACTATTCTTGATACACTGAAGTGTATCAAAGTTAAAGTTAAAGTTAAAGTTAAAGTTAAAGTAGAAGCATAAGCACAGGAGATAATCCAGTGCCAACTTTGGCTTTTTGGCTATGAACTGAACACCCGCTATACAGTACTGTGCTTGATAAGTTGACAAAATGCAGGCCACCGTTTTATATATTTTGTGGCAAACTGAAACAATGGCTCTTTAAGCCAGCTCGTGATATCTGAAATGGACATATCTGACAAAGATGGTCAAGAGCCAAGTACTCAGGCGAGAAAGAAAAACCCTGCCTAGCATCTAAAAAATATCCATGAATAGATAACACGGCCAGTAAAACAAATCATTCGGTGAGCAAATTGAGTGATTTCGTGCAGAAAACAACTGCCTTTTGACTACGAAGTTGCTTGCTGTAAGATCACTGCACGAATCATTTTGCCTTGCAGTGGTCATTAATCAATTAGCGGTTTATGGCTCACTGCCATGAATTTGTAGATGTTTTTTTTGTTGTGAATATTTCATAATTGCTCGTTGGCAAATTGGTAAGGTTTCAGCAGAGTAATCTGATGTTTGCGAGTCGAGCTCCATTGTTTGAATCCTGGTGTGGTACATTTTTCCTTGCTAGCCACTATTAGATAGTTTGTGAATCATTTTACCCTGTCTATCCTTATTATCCTGCAACGCCTTGTAGTGATTAAAGTAGTAGCCAGACTTCAAACGCGATGTTTGACGAGTTAGCTGAAAGGTCTCTGATGAGTCCCTTGGCAGGGACGAAACATATGTATGCAAGGCTAGCCATTGTAAAATTTTCACACTTTTTTAATATTTACGAGCAGAATAATTGACTTGTCCATGATGAAATAGCCCAGAACAACAATGAGCTCTTTGGCAGTCAAGAGGTTTAGAATTACTTAACAAAATATTAGATCACAAGATATGATCATCGCAGTTATACACACAACTTAAGCAGTTGTGAAATTAAAGCCTGAAAAAAATTCAGGCCTGAATGGGATTTGAACCCATGACCTCAGCGATACTGCGATACTGCAGTGTTCTACCAAGTGAGCTGGTCACATTGTGAGTTCGTAATGCACCCGTAGAAGTTGAAGAATGCACATTGATATATGAAAGATAATATATTTGAACTGCAGAGAAAGACATGCTTGATCATCGCAGTTATACACACGCAATATTCATTTGCATTCTTCAACTTCCAAAGTTCTGGGTGCTGTTGATATCACTTGAGAGAATTCCCAGTAACAGCCAATCTCAGTGTTTTTTCTTTCTTTGTTACGTTTTGAGAGATCTTAGAAATTAAAAAATGCATCCAACATAGAGTCATAATACCACAAGGACAGCACCACATCTTGTCCGCTCAACAAAATTAAGCCCTGTTTGGCGGGGTTCCTACTTATTGGGTGACCAAATACGAATACCACGTGTTGTAATAACTTCTTGTTTTCTTCCTTTTGTATGGGAATATTAGTGACTGCAGAACTCCCAGCCTTCTATTTATCAACTATTTGTTCATATCATTTTGCCATGTCCGTATTTATGTGTATTTATTTACAATACCATATAAATAATAGCGAATGCGTCGTTCGAATTCTCCTCAATTCCCTGGTCTATTGATTGTCTAAAACTTCTAATCACAGCTCGAGTCATTCAAAAAGTCATACAGCTCATCAATTTTGTGATTTTCAATATCTTCTTTTTTGGCAATCAAGTAAGGTTAAAGCTGTATAAGCAGACGCCTTCGGAATATGAGCTATCTATATAATTAGCTTCTATATATAAAAACGTTTGTGCTAGAATCTATTCAATGTTGATCATTTCTGTGGTAAGATATTGAGTGTTTGTGTCAGAAATTTAAAGAATACCTTACTTGATATGGTGAAAGGAATTGTACGAAAAGCCCGGGGACTCCTATATGAAAAGGTTAGGGATGCTTGTCATTTCAGATACAAGGATTATGGTCTCTTATAGGGTGTTGATAACGACACCTCACCATTCTTAGCTGTCAAAGTATCCTTTAGTACGCTCTCATTTAATTCCGTTTTTGGGCTTGATTTCTATTGAATTCGGGAGTTGGGTCTACAACTACAAGTGCACTCAGGATCCTTTCTTGAATCATGGCTAGTAATCAAACCTATTCTGTTTTAAGTGGTATCTTTTAGGGGTCTAATGAAGCTCGAGCAATGCCGACATTAGTTTCTTGAAGAGGTGACCCAGTGAAGGAGTGAAGGAGTGAAATTGTTCCACCAAAAAAGTACTGTAATTTTAAAAGAAAACAATACAGTGAGAAAATTTGAAATAATTTGCAAAAGAACAAAAGCACTCAAGTGTGAAACCCTCACACATGAATCTTGACAAAGGTTTGGCTAAAAGCTGCTGTCAAAGCAGTCAATAGTAGTATAGTAGCCACAGGTTAGTCCTTTTTTGGGTCAGGAACACATTGACGTCATGAAAAGACAACCCCATACCCATACCCATACCATCACTTCAACCCCACGCGTGTACCACAGCGGTGCCTGCATCGACGCAATGAGAATCGGATCATAACCAGCGTGTGTACCATCACCTTAACCCCATGTGTGTAAGTTCATACAATGAAAACAATTGGCTTGCCCAAATGTCTCCGCTTTTCTTGAACAGGGATTGGTTTTGCTGACAACTCTATTTTTAGGTTAGTCCTTTTTTGGGGAAGGAATCTCGTTAAAAAGGTCAGGAACACATTGACGTCATGAAAAGACAACCCCATACCCATACCATCACCTCAACCCCACGCGTGTACCACAGCGGTGCCTGCATAGACGCAATGAGAATCGGATCATAACCAGCGTGTGTACCATCACCTTAACCCCATGTGTATAAGTTCATACAATGAAAACAATTGGCTTGCCCAAATGTCTACGCTTTTCTTGAACAGGGATTGGTTTTGCTGACAAGTCTATTTTTTCCCAAATGATAAAAGTTTGCTCACATCCCACACACATCATTCACAAACTTCAATCGATCAAGTAATTTCTTTGGTGAGATGTTTCCAAACATGCAAGTCGAGTCGAGTGCCACACCTCTGTTGATGGCAGACAAAGTGGAACACGGCTATTGCTGTTTTTTTCAGCTAACGTATGCCACCACACTACACTGATTCAAGAAGAAAAAGTAGCTAGCTGCAATGGCTGCGCCATGCAACATCCCAGTCAAAGACAACACTCATGCCTGATGATGGATAGCGAAGATGCTTGGTTTTAATTCAGAGATGATGCGGTGGAGAAAATGAACCTTAACGATGTCCTGAAGGTCGCTGGTAGTGTGTGTAATACTCTTGGATTTAAGTTAGGGAGATCCTGGGAATCTCGCAAAGATACCTTGGACCAGTCTGTACCTCGCATCCCTGGAACGTGAAGGATTCAGCGAGCTTACTCTAGCGAAGCAACTCAATTTTGTATGCTGTTTATGATGGTCCCAATGGTCTCAAGTGGAAAAATGTCAGTGAAAGAGTCAATTCAGAGAACAACGACCTCAATGAAGTTCAATGTCCTGAAACTATTGTCAGAAAAGGTGAAAAACCAATTCTCTATTTTCCAATTGTCCATAATGCACTCTGTTTGCCCCCCAAATTTTGCATAAACTATTGTTGCAGAATGCTCTAGGGAATATGCAGACCTCCCAAGAGTATTTCACAACAATAGTTTATGCAAAATTTGGGGGGCAAACAGAGTGCATTATGGACAATTGGAAAATAGTCAATGGACCTTGACCTTGTAATCAATGAAATTCAAAATAAGCTATTTCTGAAAAAGTAATAAAACATGTACACGAATTGATCTTGATCCAGTGTGTGTTTATCTGTCTACACGTTAACGTGGGTCTTACTCTCTCTGTTCTAGAGTACAATTTTATTTTTATTGCCTTGCAGCAAGGAATATGCCATCAAGTGACATTGCTCCACTCACTGAGACCTTTTGTAATTTACTGGGATCTACGCTTGACAAGTTGAAACGTCTTTATTCAGAGGTGTTTACAAACGTTCACCGGGGGAGATTATTAGTGTTTTTTAAATTTTGTCGAGCAACTGGGACTGACTAAATAGGAATGGGAACAACTATTCGATTTTCTTGTTCCTACTCTTACCCAAATGCATGAATAGATATATAAGAATGAAAAGCAGGAAGAAAAGTCAGTCGAGTGTCGACATTCGCAGTAGCCACTGGTAATGGGTTGTCGTCCACCATCACCCACTTTTGGATTTGAACGAATTGTTAATCGCATACCCTGTGTATTAGCTTGTTTTGGTGTTTAAGTCGTACAAAACTCCGAGTTTTGTTATGGACAAAACACTGTCAAGCATGGTTTAGATGCTGTGTACTGAGCTGTAAAAGAGAAAGGAAAGAATAAGATTTCTCGGTCGGTAACAAATCCAAGATTGGTTGAGTCAGCAAGATGTTTAAACGCTTCATAAACCTGCGCGTAGGCATTCAAGAGAAGTCACGTCATTGTTCCCGGCATAAATGCTCAATTCCAAGCTTATCTCGTCGATGCTCAAAGTTTAAGTGAATACAACAAGGGATATGAATACTTCTTGATGTGTATAGACATCTTAAGCAAGTACGCTTGAGTGGTACCTTTGAAGACAAAACAAGGTCAGGAACTATTCAAAGCATTCCAGACAATTTTATGATCTGGTTGCAAACACATCAAGCTTCAAACGGATAAGGGCACTGAATTCCTCGACCGCCAGTTTCATAAATTCCTTTACAAGAAAAAAAATTTTACCGAAAAACAATTTTTTACCGTCAACTGTGGTCTCAAGGCATCAGTGGTGGAGTGTTTCAACCACAAGTATTTTACGGCCAAAAACACTATCACTTATATGGATGTAGTGCCCCAATTGGTTAAATCTTACAATAACAATTACCATTGTAGCATCAAGATGAAACTAAGCAAGTAGGCCAATGGAAGACTGTACGGCAATGATGTTGAAAAGCGTGTGCGATTTAAATTTCACATGGGAGATCGTGTAAGGATCAGCAAAGTTGAGATAAAAGAAATGTTTACGATCTACAAACAATTTGCGCATCAAGTACCTGTTTATAAACTGAAAGATGATTCTGGAGAAATTTTGGATGCAACATTTTATGAGGAACAATTACAGAAAGTCATTAAGAACGATGATGTTTATCGTGTTGAAAAGGTTTGGCGTAAGCGAAAACACAATGGAGATGTGGAATATTTTGTAAAATGGAAAGGATACCCAGACAAGTTTAATAGCTGGGTTGCTGAAAGTGATATCTCAAAATTGTAATGAAGGCTTCTTTGTGTGTAATTAATAAAGGAAAAGGAAATGATAAAATGGTTCTTGCGTGGTTTGTTATAAAGTAAGAACCCCCCCCCCAAACATAGGAAAATCATTGGACCACTAGAAACCATGGAGGTAACACAGTTTTATTTACATCTCCCAAGCAATAG
>CAXHUQ010000128.1:0-19000 GCA_964020085.1 Micromussa lordhowensis
CGCCCCAGAATATATATATATATATATTTTTGTGCAGACTAATCTACTGCTAACAATTTTTACTGACAGTGTGCATCAACAAATGTGACAAAGTGGGAAATGATGCCACCAATATCTTGCCCGGTAAGGAGGATATGGAAAATATGACACCCAGTCCCCAGATGTAGCATAAATATGATTGTATCTCACAGGTAAAAAATAAAGGTTGTAATAAAAGCCTATGTCTGCAGTCAGTTATATATATAATAAAATTATTTATATCTGACATCAGCCTAGGTTTCATTTCTTCTGCTCTCGTGTGTTCATGGTACGGGTGGCTTACTTTCACACACAGTGGCTGCCAATCGAGCCCATGACATTGTGATATTCAGCTGAATCAATCAAGATACACAAAACAATCACATAGCCAGCTGAGGTTCTTCACCACCTTAGGCCATATATCATGACTGCAGACCTCCCACTAAGTAAACAAGCAATAATTAGCTATTAAACATACTCTGTTCACTCTTTCATTTAAATGGAAGGAACAGTAAGACTTGGGCTCAGCATAACCTTCTGGGCATGGAATATACAACGTGAATCTAGGAGAAATTAAAATTTAAAAAAGAAAATTTCAATGGAGTTCAACCTTCAGTTGGCAAGTAAGATCCATAGTCCTATGGGTTAATACAGGTAGTCTAGGCTGGAAGAATGTCATCTTGCCTTACTACATACTGTTTCAAACTACTTCATCTCAATTTGGTTGGTTTGTTTCCACTGTACTGTGGACTTGTACATGTATTAAGTTCAAGGCTAGAAAGATGTTTTCTCAATCACAAGAAAAGTATGTGGCCATGATTTCATGCTTGCTTCTCCAGTGTATTAATTGTCACCTTGAGTTGCATGGGTCGTCATCATTTGGGCAGATACCAGCTAATAACAGCTCTGAGATATGAAACAGCATTTATTTTGCCCAGAAATACTTGTATAATGACATTTTCATTTTTCCTATTACGAATAGTGGCTGAACTTAAACAGTACATTGTCAGCTTTGCTATATGATTGTTGTATCATTTTACCACAGACTAGCACATGGATATTATTTGACATCTTTGAGTTCCACTAGTTGGAGTAAAACAAAAAATATTCTGTCTTTAGTGCTATGGCCTCTGATTAATATTTATTAATGTTCCACTCTATCTCCTCATACCTGGGAAGTTGTCTTGTAAGTTCAAAAACATGGAAGTGAGAGCTGCAAAAGAGAAAGATGGAATAGGCTCAGGTTGTTGACAACTGCTAGTACATCCTTCAGCTCAATCCTCTTCATTCCCTGCGAGCGATGCCCACACAAGGCCATCACTACAGTATTGACTTATAAACAATTATGTACCACGCTCTCATTGCCCTGATACGGTGCAAATAAACCCAGTTTTTAGGCTTGTCCTTTGGGCAAGCTCTAACTGTGATGTACTAGTAGTAACTTAATGTGATGTACTAGCAGTACTTAATTACTTTGAACTTCCTCAGACATTTTCCTTAGCAACTTCACTTGCCCACTGGGCAAGTGACAGACAGAATCCAACAGTGTGACTTGAAAATTCAATTGCTCCAGGAGAGCACCCTATCAGACATCACTTTCTTTTTTAAAATGCACACTGTTAACAAAATTCAGGCCACCATAATAATATTTATACACTTATATCGTGCCAGCTACATGCTAATATGATCGCCGGCGCATAAGGAAGGGATGTTTCAGTAAGCAACAAGAAACCCATCAGAAAAAAGAAACACTTAGTCAATGTGTACAATAGAGATCTTAATTAATTTAGATCAACCTGGGACTTTTCAACACAATAGCCTGCAGTCCCTTAGTAGACACTAAGCTATGTTCTATGATATTGGAAATCTGCAGATCTGTTTGGCTCTATCATCATTTTCTTTGCAATGATAGACAACCATCATGCTCACTGCTCTTAAAACTGAAAATTGGTTGTGTTCTTGAGCAAGACAATTTACTCTCACAGTGCTCCTCTCTAACCAGGTGTATCAATGAGTACCAGTGAATTTAATGCTGGGGGTAACCCTGCCATGGACTAGCATCCCATCCAGGGGGGGAGTAGAAATACTCCTAGTCACTTCATGTTACTGACAGAAACTGGGATGAGCACCAACCTGAGCTGATGGGCTAGTCGGCTCGTATACAAACTTGACCTTACCTTACCCTTGTTTTCTATGAGTGATAGTCAATTTGGCTACACCTTGTTGACTATTTCCTCATAGAAGACCAATAAAATAATAAAATCATACTTTCTGTCTTCCAACCTGGATTTATTTCCAACAAAAGCTTTGATGTGAAGATCAACAGGAATGTCTTTTGGAGGGAACACTGGAACTTGAAGAGACGATTTTAAACTTTGCTGTGGAGGATGGACCACATGGCTCTCGCCTTCAAACACTCCCTCAGCAAATATCATGACAGTTCGTATGATAGTTTCATTGGTAGTTGAGATGGATAATTCAACGTGAGGCTGAACCAGTTCACTGCCTGGATTTACCAAGAGTGAGGTCTGTAGCTGGGTGTTGGCTGGTATGATTCCCATCTGCGACTGGTCAACCTCTTGACCTCCAGTCTTCCCAACCTGAAGAAACAGAGTTTGCCTTAAAATTACAAAAAAATATAACTTTCACAATTTAGAGAGGAAGCTGACGGACCTAGCTAGTTTTCATGCAGGTCTTCAGATCTATCAAGGTTCAGTTTAAACTTGAAAATGCTCATTTTTTTAGCAAGGAGGAAAATACTAGTTAATAGATCTATTGGAGGTCAATCCTTACATATTTTTGTTAGACCACACTGTCCAACAACTCGCTAGTACCCAAAACTATTAGGCCATCAGGTCTTCCTGTGTTTCAACATGACAACGTCAAACCAGTGTTGTTTTACGGACACGGGTTTGATCTCTCGAAAGTGCATGCATTATAGGTCTATAGTGGTTTGATCCACGCACATACAGTTTCATACATTTCCTTGCAAGTTAAACCAATTAATAGACCCTTTGCATAAATGGTGACAATATTTGAATAACAATACTTATACATCCTAAAGCTCACACTCATGTGAAAAATCCTCTGTCTGGAAACACAAGTTCAAGGCTAAGGATGTTCAAAGTTCAGGCGCCATTTATGCAAAGGGTCTATTAACAGCCAGGCACCTTGCTAATATGGCTACTTTCTGTTGAACATTTCCATGGTGTTTATATAATTAGTTTTTAGCTCTCATGAACCTTACCCTTGCATTTTCCTCGTAGTTTCTCAGCTCCAGCAGCAAGTTTTGTTTTCTTTGAGCCAAGTCTCGCAGTGCATCTTGCTCAACATTAACATCCATCAAGTTTCCCTTCATTTCAGCAGATGCTGGCAGATATCCACGCACTGATTAAATAGAATGCCTAAATTAGTGAAGTAAACAAGCCCTAGGAATTCACAGAAACATCACTTTGCTTTTTATGGAGGGCTATTGTTCAAAATGTCAGCTTTAAAAACTCACAATAGCAGTTAAAATTACTTTTATCAACTTCAAGTTGATAAAAGCTAACTACATGTACATGAAATTAAAATGTTACACATAATTTATTTCCAATCACACGTCTTGTACTCGATCCAAGGAGCATCCCATTGTATGCACAAGGAAATCTGGGATGAATACAAGATTGTGCATGGATGGTTGATACACTGTATGGGGTGAACCAACTACAATCTAGGCATTAACTTCTGGTTTCTGAGTACATGTATGACTAGGAGTTTTTATTTACACCTTCTTACAAGGAAGCTATAGTCTCCATTTTGTCAGGTTAAAATAATTCACACTAATAGCCAGTCATAGTCCTGGGTGAAGATTGCCCGATGGGACAGTAAGAGTCGTGCCCACGAAGACAACACACCATTTGGTATCATATTCACCATGTTTAAAAAACTAAAAACAAAAAGAACAACAAAACAAAAACAAAAAACAAAACCAAAGCAAGATGTACTTGTAGTAATGATTCATACATGTAAATGTCCTTGTCTTTTAATTTCCAGAGCATGACTGCCGACTTCTATAATTATAATGCGCTAAGTCCTCTTTTAAATCGCCAGTTGGATAGGATACATGTAGTTTTGGTCTCTCCTACCACTGGTAGGCTCTGGAAAGTTGCTCCCACTAATGAATTATCTTAGTTTATAATATAAAGTTCCAGGAGTTGCACATGCTATGATAAGTCAGTTTGAGATCATTGAAGTCCCATAAATACACAGTCAAGCTCCTTCTTGTGCCTTGTTTCTTTTCAATGCACTTGGTTTAAGCTCAAACAAAAATTCTTTCTTGAGTGATTTAATACTGTACTGTAACTCAACAATAGATTGTCAAATTAAGGACGTTCGCGCGAAAATTTTCTAACACTGATTTTTTCCTGAAAATTTCACCATTGAAAGATGATGAGTTAGTGATGTCAGAAATGTAAAAAAATGGGGGGTCACCGACTTCGTTTTGGAGAGAACATGCCCGGAAGAAAACCTAAATTTTAGTAAATCGGGCTTTGTTAGTGGCTGAAAGCCCCAAAATATTGCAATTAGAGCTTTGAAGGGGAATGTTATCTGCCAAATATTGTTTAAATGGACCTATTAAGTGAATTATAGTCAACTGGTGAGGTTCCTCAAAGAACAAGTTTGCATTTAGCGACCACAATTTCACACGCCTTGCAGCCGCACGCTGGCAGCATTTGATGTCTCGCGGACAGAAATCGTGAATTTTTTACCTTCCCACACGGATTTTTTGTTCATTTTTTGACAATGTAGAGATAATTGTGTATAAAATGTGTTTCTGGAAAGAAAAGTAAGGGATAACACACCATTTAAGAGCGTAAAATGCGATTGAACTGTCATCAAATTCCGAAGTCACGCTCTTGCGCGACCTGCTGTGCGACATGACGGAGCAGGACTGGAATCCACTTTGCTGGTCGTGACGTAAAGTCAACGGCGCGAAGGAAAACAAGAGGGATTCAATTTTGTGCTGATTATTTTTTAATCAGCGAGGGTCAACTGTGTGTACTTTTGCAGCTTTTTGACATTTGTGGATTACCTGAATTACCCGGCTAAGTCTTTGAAGAATATTTAGGAGACTTTTGTGTTATCATCATTCCATTGATCCAGCTCATGGTGGAATCAAGAAGGTAAGAAATTTTCCTCTTGGGAAACAAGAAACCGTACAACTCGAACCTTTTCAGCGGATGATTTTCGTTGGTTTAGTTCACCTCCTTTTATGAGTCTCCCACTTCTACTTCTTGTTTGACTTTGTGTCGCGGACGCCATATTTGTTTACAAACCTTTGCGTGACACTTTTCCTCGCGCGGACCTGGCGAACTTGCGCGCACAATGCTTACGTGAGATGCGCGGAAAACATGCGCAGAAACAATTAGCGTGAACGTCCTTAATCAGGCAATTACTTTGGTTTTGGATTCGTTTTACTATGGTTTGAGATTGCCTGAATAGTCTAATTGCTGAGTGATTGGTTTGGTTTTACGACACTCAATTGAGAACCGCTCTAACTGCTTCCTTATAAAGCTCCATAGGATATGTTATCCTGATTTATAGATGAAAGTATACCTTCTCCTTCCACTGAACAACAGATCAGTTCCAGTTTGCCATCCATACGATAGTCACCTTCTAAAATACCAGCAACAGCTACAGAGAAGTTATCTTTAAAGATCACCTCACCTGTTCTGTCACTACGGGCATCAATCTGAAATAAACAACAACTGAATTAAATTATCTTGACTGATGAACACATAACTAATTCCTTTAAAGTGCAACTACTCCAGCCAAGGCTAGCTGACAAAATTCTGTGCAAATCGATAAGTAAATAAAAAACCTTGGAAGTCCACCAAATTACTTTATGGTGGCAATGATTAAATTGTGATGGTCTATTTTTGTTTCTTTTTTTGTACTGAAGTACAAATAAGAATTGGTCAATTAATTTGCAAACGATTTGTCAGAGTGGCTCAGTTGGATTAATTACACCGTAAGATACAACCAGAACCAATAATAATTGAAAAGTATCCATTTTCAAGATCAAAGTGCTCTATGAGCAAACCCGTCAATTTCCCAGTGGATGATTATTGTCACGTGTGGCTTATGGGTTATTCTAGTTAAACGAGTTAGGTACATATTTATTGACTTCTAGCAAGTCTTGTTATAACAGCAGTCTTTAGGAAAAAAGAATGACTTTTCATGCATACTACATGAGGTACAAGAACTGGCAAACCTCTACTACATGAACTGTATTGCTCCGATCGATTTACTCATCCTCAATTGAGCCACTCTACCTTGTAAACTCCTCATCGCCTTGCCCAACATATTTTTTTTCTCACTAGAAGATGAAAGCGCAGTCTGCTTTACGCGACTCAGTGCTGTTAGATTGAGTGCAAATAGGTTGCACATAAGATTGCGGCCTTCTGCACAACAGAGCGCGAAGAGGATAGGTGAGGTGAGGTGAAGATCGGAGCAACTCTGCTCGCAGGGTAGCTCCGAAAGATCTCAAGAAATATAGACCCCTTCATGCTCTAAGGGGCATTATGGGTAATCAGGGCAAGGCTGGAAAGAAACATAGCGGCAAAAGATATGTTTTTCCCCTTCAAATTTCCGTTCGGAGTTTAATTTTTCGAGAAGAAACTTGAAATATAAATAGAGAACCCCTATTTACATTTACTAGCGTTTTTGAGTCGATTGGGCTAGGCATTAGTTAGCCTACTTCTCAGAGTCTTGGAGATGTTATTTTTGTGGCTTAAGCAGCCAAGATTAATGATCAAATTATTTGGTTTCAACCGTAACAAAAATTCCTACGCCCTTAACAATCTCACAATGGGCTCAAAAATGCTGGTAAACCTAGAAAAGGGGTTTCTCCATCTACAGTATATGTTTGGTCTCCAAATGTAAAATACATGTATGAACGGAAGTATAAAGAAAAAACGTATGTTTTAAAGCTTTGCTTATGAGATTCTATGTAAATTTGTTCTGATTACCCATAATGCCCCTTATAGTGTGGATGCCTAGGGTCTATCGAGTTTTTTTAATATGAATATTACAAACACACAATGTGTAAATTTGAGGTTGATTTATGCAAAACGGCAAGGTCATGTGACGTCAAAAACTGTGTTCTTATCAGTTCCAATCTTGAAATAAGCACATGTAGCTGCTTGTGGATGTTCTTCACCAAAAAAAGGATTGAACAAGAAAAGAAAAAGACCAGTACCTTAAAAAAGAAAAAAATTGAAAAAAAGACGACAAATCCTGGAATGGAACTTGGGTCCACTAGATTGGAACGCGGGTGCTAACAATCGTAACACGTAAGAAACCTTGCTTCAAGAAGGAAAGCTACAATGTACTTCAGCCTTATCGCAAATTGGCTAGAAAATATTAAAATAAGCTAACAAATATGCGACATACAGTCTGACTTTCAGTGTGACAAGTGCACAGGGAACAGATGAGTCCTATTCCACCATATTTCCAGTTAAATTTACCGTAAAATTGAAGCATGAATCAACTTTTTTGTTGATTTAAATGACCTCAAAATCAAACTGTACACATGCAATCATATTGCAATGATTAAATCTACTATAAATAGACAGATAAAGCTTTTCGCAAGAGCTGTTGTGTGACTTTGCAACATGATAGCTCATCAGCCTGTTCAAGCGTCATAGTGTATCAGCTTCAACAAGCCCAAAAATGTTAGTCTGTGGGAAAATTTTTAAATGCTTGGATTTCAGTTTGTGAAGTTCTAGCTAGTTCTCCTTGCTCCTGCTATGTGAGATTTGTCTTCCAATTCCACTTAAGGGAGTTTTTCCTCAAGATCAGGAGTTTCTCGCAGTGGATCCCATGCCCATGGTTGAAACTTATAATCTAGTGTAATCAGAAGCTTTTAGAGGCTCACAAGACCATGGTGTTCTTTAATACAGACTTCTTCAACAAATGCTACAGTGGCTTAAAACTAAACTGTTTGCTTCAGTTTCTGAAATATACAATTTTTTAGCAGCTCAACCCTCCACCGCCCGATAGCATCATTGGTATGTAGAGCAGATTGCCTCTTGTTGATCTTAATTACATGTATACTTCAGAGTGTTTATTTACAGTAGCACCTCTGTCTTCAAATTTGTTTTGGAGTGCCATGAGATTTTCTTGAGTTTGCACTGTTCTGATCCCAAGGCCAGCCGGACGTAATAAACTATTGCCCACGAAAGTTTCTCAACGAATGATATTTGTGTATCAGAAATTCCCATTGCTCCATGGTGCGGACTTGGACTTTTCTCTTCTAAAGGCCAGCCCAATGCAAGAAACTATCTGCTCATGAAATCTTCTTGACGACAAGAACATTGCTGTATCAGCAAGTTCACAAGTATCAGCCTTAACACTGAACTCCAAACAGCTAACATAGAACACAAATGTATGGAATGCCATACCTGCCTTATGATATTTATTTTCATTATTAATTATTATGGTGGTTTTTCATTATATGCAGTGGTTACATCATTATACGCAGTGACTTATTCATTATATTTGGTACCTAGTCCGTGATATGTGGCGGCTTTTTCATTATATGAGGTGCATGTTGTATTATAGAGGGTGCTTTTTTCTTTATATGCGTGTTTACTGCATTCTACGCGGTAATATTTTCATTATACGCGGTGCTTTGCTTATTATGTCCGGTGGCTAATTCATTATACGCGGTGCTTTTTTCATTATGCACGGAACTTAAGTCATTATACGCGGTGCTATCTTCTTGCAGGGCCTTTTCCTCGTTATACGCGGTGCCTTTCTTAAATTATGTGCGGTGGCTAACCCATTATACGCGGTGCTTTTCTTGTTATATTCACGGGACCTCGTTCTCACTCGATTTGAAACGAGGGCACCTATGCAAGGAAGTAAAAATGGCGGCCTCCATGGACAAGTTGGACAGTATGGTTAGTATGGCTCATATTCTTAAAAAAAACAATTTAGGTCATTTGACCGAGCTGTTCCATAGGGAAAAAATTACTCCAGATATAATTTCCATGCTATCTACTCATGACATGAATCAATTAGGGATAACCAGCAGGGCGGATATGATGAATTTGCGATTACAATGTTGCACATACGGTAGGCAGAAACCAGAAAACAACCGTGTAGGATGCGGTGCACCGGAATTTGACATTCCTAAATCAGTGCTGGAAGATCATTTGGAAGAGGGCTTCACAATCGAGGAGATTTCCTGTATGCTTTCGGTCAGTGACAGAAAAATTTAACGCAGAATGGAAAGATACGGACTCAGGGCTCTAAATTGAAGGGCTTCCTGCAAAAAGGGCATATATCGCTTTTTTAGCGGATTTTCATTTTTTTCTGCAGGATCAAGCTAATTTTTGGCAGACTGACTTGTGTTGAGATGAAAAACATTGTTCCGTAATTGATTTTGTTGGTTTGTGCTTCGTTTTCGAGAAATAACGTATGCAAAAAAACTCAGTCTTTGAAAAACAAAAGAACAAAAGAAACCTTTTGTTTCATAAAAGCCGCGAGCCGTGTCCGACGCCTGTGCTACTTACGGCTCGCGGCTTCGCACATCACGCTCACACGCTCATGTTGATTTCCGTTCTTCCTTCCGTTTTTATCTACGAATTTTCGAGCAAAAGAGGGACCGCTCGCAGTCTACGACAATACGCGATCGCAGAGATGCTCTTTTGACTTACGGCAGAGCAAAATGTTGACTTCGTGAAGCCTTCAAGGTTAGGGTTCTGTCCCCTGATCTCAGAAGTTCGAAACACTGCAAATCATGCCAATTTGAAATAAAATTTGTTATAATCGATTGCTACTTGTTGTCCATTATCTGTGTGAATCCCTGTGTCAATAACTTCCAAAAATCCACTTCCTCTTACGGTATGTTGCTGTTTACCAGGCCACCAAACCAATGAAACGTCCACTGAGCGCGATCGCTATGCATGCTTGGGAAGGCTCCTTTCGCCTTATGCGTACACAGCCACATTCCCATTGATGCAAGACATTTTACAAGTCTAAAACCAGGAGCGCTTTCCAAACTTTGACACCAGCAACGCTTGGCAAATGAGCCACAACTCACGAGAAGCATTTTTTCTTGGGCAAGAACTGCTCTTGGACTTTGCTGCCTGGATCGACCTGACTTCAAGCAACGATAACATGAGTATATCCTCGCTCGAACATCAGAGCACATTTTGGTTCTTTAAAACGTGCTGGTGACTTACGGGTTTATCAAGGCTTTATGATGCCTCTCAACCACCAGGCAGGCATGCAAGGTACTTTAAAACAAGGCTTAAAATATTAGCTGACAGAGCTCTAAGGCAGCATGCACTATTTCCTTTTGACGCTCGATCAATTCACGTGTTGTGTTTCACTTCACAATAACCGATGTAAACATCCGTTCCCAGATTTCCGCTCGTGTGCTATTTTCCCTTGACTCAAAAGAAAGTGCAGCTAAGATTCTGTGGGATTTGATTTTGACTGCGCACACTCTCAACAGTCTGTCTGCTAGATAGGTGCTAAAAGATCTCCAAAAGATGGCGCTTAGAAGACTGAGTTTTTTGCATACGTTATTTCTCGAAAAACGAAGCGCAAACCAACAAAATCAATTTCGGAACAATGTTTTTCATGTCAACACAAGTCAGTCTGCCAAAAATTAGCTTGATCCTGCAGAAAAAAATGAAAATCCGCTAAAAAAGCGATATACGCCGTTTTTGCAGGAAGCCCTTCAATTTTAGCAACATATCTGATGATGAGCTTGACCAGCACGTGGCGGAAGCGGCGAAAGATTTTCCTTTTTGTGGAGAACAAATGTTGAAGTTTCTTCTCAAAGAAAGAGGCATCAAAGTGCAGAGAATGAGACTAAGGGATAGTATACCCCGTGTGGACCAGGAAGGAGTGAAGGAGAGAAAGAAAGGATGCTTGAAACGGAGGGTATACTGTATAACGTTCAAAGACCGAACCATTTGTGGCATGTTGACACAAATCATAGACTTGTAAGATGGAACTTCATTATTGTAGGTGGAATTGATGGTTTCAGTAGACTACCAGTGATGTTGAAATGCACAGATACCAATAACGCAGACACTCTTTTGATGTGCTTCTTGGAAGCAGTAAATACGTATGGCCTTCCAAGCAGAGTGCGAACTGACCAGGGACTCGAGAACGTGAAAATTGCAGATTACATGATTTCAAGGAGGGGTGTAAACAGAGGGAGTGCCATCACAGGAAAGAGCACTCATAATCAACGAATTGAACGCCTCTGGAAGGATGTCTATCAAGGAGTGCTAGCTGTGTATTATCAATTGTTTTATATTATGGAAGATGAAGGAATCCTTGATCCGCTTAATGACCTCCATTTGGTTGTACTTCACCATGTTTTTCTACAGAAAATCCAAGAAAAGCTTGACATATGGAATAGGGCCTGGTCACAGCATAGATTGCGCACAGCTAGATCATCACCTATCCGAATGTGGGTGGCAGGCCAACTGCAAACTCCTGTGGGGATTGAATTGGAAAGTGAGGCCATCAGCAGCTATGGTGTTGAAGGTTTCATAAATGATGAAGCAGAGGATGGCAGTCAAAGGAGGCCCATGTTTCAACCCCTTTCAGTTCAGTTGAGTGACAACTGCATGCAACAGCTGCAACATGAAGTTCCATCAACATGGACATCTTCAAACTTTGGCATTGATACATGTATGTACCTGAAAGGCCTTGATATTGTCGAGCAATATTCATTGGATTCTTAAATTCAGAAAATTGATGCTTGTCATGTTTGAAGGAGCATCAAATGCTTCTTTTGCTAAAATGCTGTGGCCAAAGATTTGCTTCATGTTTATCTTCCTGTTCATATTTCAATCTACATCATTTTGTAAAATGATTTTTTTGGTGTAATGGTGTAGTTCACGGTAAATTGTTTTGGAATTTTATTATGTTGCCTGTTTAGGCGGCAACTGAAGTTCACTCCAAGGTGGTGAAGCTGTTTAAATTCAAAAACTGTACCAAGTGCTTGTTCACGTAAATTGAGTACCAGTAAGTGCAAATATAAACAATGTCTACAGGAACAAGTGAAAAATGCTTTTATTAAAATATATAATAGACAAGTTGTAACATCTCACAGTAGAGACATTTTTCAATTTAAAAACCTTAATTTATGTAACTGAATTACCCAACTATTGGCAGAAACTCAAATCTAGTGCACGATGCAAAAATTTTGCAAAAATAAACAATGTCTACAGGAACAAGGAAAAAATGCTTCCATTAAAATATTCAATAAACAAGTTGTAACATCTCACAGTAGAAACATTTTTCTGTTAAACTTTAAACAATTTAAAAATCTTACTTTTTTTCCAAGGATTTTGTGCAAAGTTGGTCGCCACTACGATGAAATCAAATCGTTTTCAAAGAAGGACACTTTGTGCAACTTTACATGGGGTTAGTACCGCTGACCAAAACGAACCCACATTGAAATCGCTCGAAGAACATTCTGACGATGTTAGTTTTCATTTTCAACAGTTTTTGTTGTTGAACAGTCTTATTTACCGTTAAGGAAGGTAAATAAAAGAAAAAAGAAACAGGTAAGAAAGACAAGCATACAAAAATTGTGATTAAATTCGTTTGGCTTAGTGATTATATTGGCAAAAAACCCAGTTGATGAACAATCAGCCTTTTCTACTGCACCAGTCGCCAAATTGGCGACCTGCTCGTAAAATTTAATCACCAAATTATTTTTTCACTCGCCATGACGACCAAAACAGTTGCAGCTTGGAGCACCACAAATAGCCACCGCTTCGTTGCAAAAAGCATTCAATTTTTCGCTAAAAAATATTGCACAATTTGCATAATTCGCACATAATTCGGGATTTTGGGCGCATAATTCGCCAAAAAATAGTGAATAATTTGCTGGAAAAAAACCCGCATAATCCCGGAAGCCTTGTTTTTACTCCCTCTGGATGGCATGCTAGTCCATCGCAGGTCACTCCCCCGCAATTAATTTTGTTAGGTTTCCCCAACAATTCGCAGGTACCCATTTATACTGCTGGGTGGAGAGAAGTACTGTGAGGGTCAAGGGTCTTACCCAAGAACACAACACAAATGTCCCCGGCCAGGGCTCAAACCAGGACCGCAAGCTCTAGAGTCGAGCGCACTAACCATGAGGCCACCATGCCTCCCAATAAAAGGTCATAGATGATGGCCAAAAAAAGTTCACAGATGATGGAAGTAAATCATTTGCATATCATTTGCAAAATCTGCACCACCGTTAAAACCCTTAGATTGCTTACGCAATCTCCGGGTTAAAAAAGGTTGGGAAAGTACAGTATGACAACAATTACCTTCCCATTGGACCAGCCTGTAATGAGCTCTGCTACTCCATCAGAGTCAAGATCAAAACTGTGAATGGTGACTGCTTGGTTTTTAGACTGCAAACAAAGCAATGACAATCAGAAAGATTAATTTACAAAGTCTGGAAGGTTGCTTAAGCTATATTTAAGTTAAGTTTAAACTTTAGATCTCCTGCTTTTTGATTCTCAGATCTTGAGCACACTGCTTTTCTGTAGTCAGTGTAACTGTCAATCAACTTTCCGTTATGGTCTAGCGACCATTGGTCGCTCATATTTCATTCTTGCCTGGTGCATTGTTGTTATCCTTCATGTTGTTGTTTGTAATTGAAAGGCCGCGTGCAAGAACGTCCCCTTGATTTTTCGGCTATTTTTGAAAGTGCTCAAAAAAAGCTGAATTTTGCCATGTGGGTTTCGTTTCACCTGAGAAATACTGCTCTGAAGTTTTTTTGGCTGGGTTGCTCTTCGTTTTCGAGATATTACGTATGCAAACAACCCTCAGTTTTCCAAGCGGCATCTTTTGGAGATCTATTGTTAAACGAAAAACAAAAGAAACCTTTTGTTTCGCTAAAGGATCAAGTGACTATAACACAATCGATTCTCACTGCTGCTTCGTTAGCTCAAGTGGATAACGCGCCGAACGGAGCTGATTCGAATTTGTTTTGTCGTGACACTCGAGGGTTCAATTCGAGGTCGGTGAAATGTTCTCTTTTTTGTTCTGTTTTTCTTCTTTTTTCAAAAACCTTCTTCGTGTCTTTGTAGTTGAATTGACGTTTTGACTGGTAAGGATCTGGATATGTTTTTTTTAGCTGCCATTGTGACGTTGGCTTTTGGCGCGCAAAGCATCGATTACTTCCATAACACAAATTCAGAGCTTACCTGTTAATTAAGCAGAGTTTGCTCGTTAGTTAGTTCCACCGATATTCGAAGCTTATTTGAGGAATATTTGCGACCACCTGGTAGGAGATTTGGCATCATTAAGCCTTTGATCCTCGATGAAAGTCACCAGCATGCCTCAAAGAACCGAGGCGTGTTTTTGTTCCGAGATGGCTAAAGTCCGCCGTTAACTTAGCCACTGAAGAACAAGTGAGCCAGGTGGTAGAGTCTAGAAAGGATTCTTCTTCCAAAACAAAGCATCCGTCGCGGACTTAAAGCTCATTTGCTAAACTTCGGCATGTGTCAGTACTGGAAATTAGAACTGCTTTCTAGACTCTTAATATTTTCTTGAAATGGGCGGCCTTAACATCCTCCGCTGCAAAAATTTCTGGGACATCCCATAATAATCTTTCATACGTATACGTATCGTGTGTGCTAGCGTGATGCGTGACTCAGACACGGCCGGCCGGGAGGGAACTGGCGAGAGAGGCCAGGCAGCAAAGTCGAAGACCTTCGAAGTTTCTCAGCCATTTTTACGGGACCCCCGGCCAAAGAGAAATCGCAGGTCGGTTAAATTCGCAAGCAAGCGTTCCGTGAGTGTGTATCGTGGTTAGCTTAAGGCTTGCTTGCGCTTTCTGTGTTGTCGGATATAATCATTTCACGGACCGAGCTGAGTTTTTAGTTTATTTATTTCTTTATTTATTTATTCCATTTTCACTGCATTAGTTTTGTACCAAAAAAGTAAGTAATTTCACGTAGAAACATTTCAATCACCGACGCAACCAATTTGCAAAACGTTCAACCTCTCTCTCTAGCCACTATTCATTGACTTTATTTAGGTATCGATTCGTGCAAGTCGAGATTGTTTCCCGCGGCCTAACACCGCTAACTCTAACGTGTCCTGACCTTAACTCTCGTTTAACCCTGAGCGCTAGCGCTAACTCTGAGCAATAACCCTAATCCTGAGCGCTAGCCCTAACCCTAAGCAATAACCCTAGGCCTGAACGTTAACCCTAAGCTCGACCCATAACCCTGCAGGCCCCAAACGCTAACCCTAACCTTGTTCCGTAACCCTAACTTTCAACGTTAACCCTAGTTTCAAGCGGTAATTTGAGTGAAATTAACGAGTCTTTGCGGCCGCACGTTAATTTAACGTTTTTTCTACCTGAAATGAACACTTCTTAAGGTTGCGCATTGCAAAAGATCAATATTTTGCTTGATTTTAAGTGAAATTACCGCCTTTGCGGTCACGTGCTGACGTGACCACAAACTACGGGTTTTTTGCATACGTAATATTTCGAAAACGAAGAGCAACCCAGCCAAAAAACTTCAGAGCAGTGTTTCTCAGGTGAAACGAAACCCACATGGAATAGTCAAGCAGCCGAGACCCGAAAATTAGGGTTTCGTTCAACCCAAGTGTCAGAAAAGGTTTGACAACGGATTTCCATAGAACAAGACCTGCTGATCAATGCTAGCTACGTTGTAGAGTTGAATTGTGGTATAGGTGACGAGTTAAGGGGATGTTTTTGAAGGCAACCCATCTCACAGCATGGAAACGAGGCTACATTATTAGCCTTTTGTAATCTCCTTTATTTCACGGCAAAAAGCACTAAAAAACCAGTAAAAACCTCACAAATAGTTACTTCTCAATAATTTACAGTCATAGGATACTAAACATGTCCTAAAAGAGATCACGTGACCAGTCACGTGACTTCCAGAAGGCAACAAAAAGGCGGTTGGAGGCTACTGATGCCTTATTTCTATGGCTTTACTGCCGATAACTTGAAATTTGTCGCTTTATTTCTGCTATCTGGTCGTCAACCAAACTGTTCACGTCACTTTTCAGTACATATTAGGGCTCGAGGCCCTGGTATTCGCCTACATGGTGTCTCTCTTGCTCCAGTTCATAAAAGCAGAGCGAACGGGAAATTGGAACTTGCATCTGGCCAGTGTTGCCGCTATGATACCACACTTTTTTGCTATGGACAGACAGAATTATGCAAGATATTTGCCAGTTTATCTTGCTGACATGAGGCAACTTGAAACCAAGCATCCCACCGTCCACAAGGAGTTTCTTTCCGGGAACCATTCCATTAGCCGTTCGGGACACGCGTATTCACAAGTGTCAACTGACATGGCACTAGCTGGAGCAGTCCATTAATGCGGATTCAAAGTCAATGGGGGGAGTGATTGGGATATCACAAAGCCCTGCTACTCTCGACCGCTGGTTCCTAACCATGCACGAGCGGGCATCCATAACGACAGCTCTCAAGGAACTGTATGGACTTCAGGACGATGGTAATAGTGTACACAAGGAGGTAACACCAAGGAGGGTTCAACGGGATGAAGAGGACGTAAAGAAGATGATTGGCTGTTTTTCATCTGGCCTAATGACAGGTCCTTTTAGATTCAGACGTGTTACTGAATTTCGCCACGGGAGCAGTGTTGCCAGGAGATGTAGCAGAGAGCCTTGTCAGCAGTACAGAGAAAGGGCGAGAACAAATGAACAACTTTGTTGAGAAGCGCCTTGCCACCAGTGTCATAAGTTTCTGGGAGCCACTTCGGAAGCTCAAGATCAAGACATTCAGCAGCACAAACAAGAACATCTCTCTCAAGTCGAATGATAAACTTGTGACTGTGAACGCCGATAGGGACTTGTTCGGACGGCTGCTAATCGTTTCCAACGTACGCCAGATCAACCTCAAGGAAGTTCCATGTTACGAGCTCTCTCCAGTTCCATGTTCCCTGGCACATCCAGACGGAGGTTTGAGGAAAACGGCAAAGTGTGTGCTGTCCAGTCTTCTTGAGAAGGATGTCAACATACTTACTAGGCTTCCTGTATCACCGCTTCCTACAGTTCATGTCATCGATGGAATGGCTGTTGTTCAGATGTCGAAGACCGCAGGAGCCTGTACCTTTGGGGAACTCTCAGAGAAGTACTACAGCATCATTACAACGCCTCTGTCCTTGAACAACTGCACCCAGGTCCACGTGGTATTTGATCAATACTGAGACATTTCAATCAAAGCTGGCGAGCGGCTCAGGAGGGGTTCATCTAGTGCTCTTGAGATACAGATCGGAGGCCCTGCTACTCCTATACCTAAGCAATGGGGAAAGTACATCGCCAATCCCAAGAATAAGGTAATACTAATTTGATGGTAGCCAAAAGATCCATAGGGTACTTAACGTCATAATTTGACTTAACATTGACGTTGTTTTATTTTGTTTGTTTTAAAGGTGAACCTGTGCAACTTCCTCACAACGTCGATATGCAGTATCGGACAAGACAGGCTTACAGAAGGCAAGGAGCTTGTGATTGGAGGTGGTCATCAAGATGGTGAGAAGGCAGTCAGGATTTCAAGGGGCCACTGTGGAGATGTTGTCGAGCTCAGGTCGAACCATGAAGAGGCAGACACCAGAATGCTGTTACATGCCCGTCATGCAGCAAACGCAACGACAAGAGTCGTCATCCAGTCACCCGATACTGATGTTCTCGCCCTTAGTGTCTGTCATTTCACAAGCATCGGCAGCCAGGAGCTCTGGTTTCGAACCGGCGTTAAAGACAAGCTTCGCTTTATTCCAGTTCACGCCATATCTCAAGTCTTGGGGGAAAGAATGTGTAAGGCGCTCCCCGCATTCCATGCACTAACCGGGTGCGACTCTACGAGTGCTCTGTCTGGCATCGGGAAGAAGAGAGCATGGGTTGCTTTAAATCACAGTGTTATCCACCAGGAAAGCCTTTGCCGGTTAGGAGAACAGCAACAGATAGATGAAACAATAGCAGCAAAGTGCGAGGCCTTCATCTGCGCCCTTTACCCATTGTCTAGAAAGACAGCACACACGTCCGACGAGTTGCGTTACCTGCTGTTCTGCCAGAAGAAGCAGAAAAGTGAAATGCTGCCCCCTACTTCTGACTCCCTCCTGCAGCATATGAAGCGTGCAAACTATCAGTGTTTTGTTTGGAGGCATTCGCTCGATGCAGTGCAAGACATACAGCCCTCAGAAGGTCATGGATGGGTGAGAGACGGCGAGGTTTTAAATCCCCTGTTAATGACGAAAGCTCCAGCGCCAGAATGCTTACTAGAGCTAACCACTTGCCAATGCGAGAAATCTGAGTGCCAGAGAAATTGTTCCTGCCGCAACTCGGAACTCGCCTGTACAGAGGCCTGTCTATGCATGGCAGAGGAGAACGTATGCAAAAATCCCCATGGTATTCCCTGCACCGCTGATTCAGACTCGGAGGAGAGTGATCTTGAGTAGAACCCGTATCCACTGTCATGATGACAGGTTGCACTAGCTATAGTTTTCCAAAGCTCAAATAACTGCTATCTTTTGTATCCTTTTCTTTACAAATTTCAGACGATTAGGAGTGATAATGGATTTGGCCTCGTTTTCATGTAGGCGAATACCAGGGCCTCGAGCCCTAATATGTACTGATTTTAAGTCCGAAAAGTGACGTGAACAGTTTGGTTGACGACCAGATAGCAGAAATAAAGCGACAAATTTCAAGTTATCGGCAGTAAAGCCATAGAAATAAGGCATCAGTAGCCTCCAACCGCCTTTTTGTTGCCTTCTGGAAGTCACGTGACTGGTCACGTGATCTCTTTTAGGACATGTTTAGTATCCTATGACTGTAAATTATTGAGAAGTAACTATTTGTGAGGTTTTTACTGGTTTTTTAGTGCTTTTTGCCGTGAAATAAAGGAGATTACAAAAGGCTAATAATGTAGCCTCGTTTCCATGCTGTGAGATGGGTT
>CAXHUQ010000129.1:5000-7500 GCA_964020085.1 Micromussa lordhowensis
TTTTTAGCATTTTTGTGTTTTTTTTTTTTGGCTGAGCAAAAACCTTGCTTTACAATTTTTTCTGATAAATTGACAGCAAGGAAAGGTAAAAAGGTATAACATCTCTGCTACATTTTAAGGAATTTCACCGAAGGAAATTCAAGAAATCTGAGGGGGAACTTTCTGTTTTTTCACCACAATGGCAACTACATCATGAGAAGAGGAACTCGCCAAGATCGCTATTTGGGCATGCATGAACTTTCGAACCACGCAGTTTTGTTGAGAACGAATGACTTGTGTAAACATGGGCAGTTACTTATCTTTGAGGTTTATACAAAATGCTTTTTGACCTGAAGTCAATTGAGGACCTACTTTAATTCATTATGTCACATTTATGTGACAAAAATTGTCCACTCGCCTGAAGCCGCCATGTTTGTTTTGATATTTGGTGCCATTTAAAGCTCACACCATTTTCTACCCATTCTTTGTACGGCCAAAAACCCCTATTAAGCCACCTTAAAAGAGAGTATTTTGCCATTTGATTGACAATTAACTGAACCAGGAATAGATACTTCAACAATCCCATCATCAAAGAACAAACAATTTGTGCCAAATGCAACCAAAAGATAATGTTTGTCTACGGAAAACGAACATGGTTCACGCAAGTGGCCTGCCAACATGCACCAGAACACAGAACTTTACATGCAGAAAATAATTTTAACTCACTGTAAACAACAGGTCATGAAAACTTTGACAAACACTCCATTGTTTAAAGAAAGAGTGTGTACCAGTAACTGCTAGAATGAACAATTGGTGCCAAATACAAACATAGACATCATTTCAGTTTCAAAGAAAGATCTTGTCTGAACTAGTGAAGTCAATAAACATTTTGCCAACAACTTGCTGACGCATTCCAATTGAAGAATGCAGAACAAAACTTTTCCATGCAGAAAAATATTTATTAACTAAATGTTAGCGGCGTGTCATAGAAACTTTGATAAACAATTCAATTGTCAAGGAAAGAGCTCTTTTACGGTTTGAATGATTCATTTGTGTCAAGCAGAGCTGGAGATATCAATTTTTTGACGAGAGATCTTACCGGAGTGCTTCTGACAATAAACATTTTGCAAGTGACTTGTTGACACCTGCCGATACAAAGAACTTTTCCTTGAAGATAAATTAACTAAACGTGGGCGGCGCACCACTGAAACTCTGATAACAATTTGATTATCAAGAAAAGAGTATTTCTATTATGTGAATGAATGATTTGTGTCAAATAGAACCAGAGATTTTATTTTTTCGACTAGGCCTCGGAACGCTTCAAACAATGAACATTTCGCAAGCGACTTGCTGAGGAGTGTGCGGAATTTGAAACTTTTCCTTGTAGTTTCATTCCTATTCTTAGAATTAACTGTCACAGGTCACAGGTGGTTATTTCGTTTAAAAACTGTTTGGACTACTTGCAAAATAGCTCTCTGCCCCAGTGAGTTGTTCACAGCCGTAAACCTGGAGAAACAAAATTACACTAAATGATAACTCTTAAAATGGTCAAAAATGGATTATTTGTAACAAGATCACACCCACAAAGGATCATGGGTATATTAAAAATTCAGTTAAACAACAAGAAAGTCAGGGTCCGAAATTAACTTTTTTAGGCAGGCGCCAACTGGCGACTGATCATTTTTTTCAGTCACCAAATGGGAAAATGTGGTCGCCAAAATATGTCAATAAAATTTTTCCTTTGCAGCGAAACAAAAACCAAAAATTTTGGACGCCAGATGGAAAATTTTGGTCGCCAATTTTTCTTTCAAGAATTAGAACGAAGAGAACGCCTTTGGGTCCGCAACGGCAATTTTTCTGCCAAAAAATAAGATTAAATACAAACACGCTGATTATTTACTTGTATACACCTACCACTAAAAAATCACGAAGAACGAATCATGCCAGCCATATACATGTTTCGTGCGACTGCCAAATGTTTCAAGTCAACTATGTGCCCTCTCTTATCTCTACCTTTTGAAGAAGAAATGTACCCCACGGAAAAACTGCCGTTTGGTTCTTTGCTCTATGTCCAAAACGATCTTCCTTTTGCGTTCTGTCAAGACGATCGAAGGATCGCCATGTTTTTTGCACCAGGCCACTACCGTGCAGCATTTGTCATTCCAGTGCCTGAACCTCTGCTGAGTGCAACATTGACAGTGCTTCATTCTCGACTAATGACTCGCATAACTGGAATTAAGCTAGTTCCTAGGATATCCTTCGGCAGTTTGGTGAAATCCACTTTCTCTACAGCAACAACTGATGAAGGATTCAAAGTTTGAATTAACCTCTTTGCTGAATCTTCATTTCCCGCATGTAAAAACTCACGCAATCCTTCAACTGATTTGCATCTGCCGCCATTTTCGTGGAAAATGAAAAGCACGTGGTGTTGAGGGCGGCTGCGATGCCAGTATAGGAAGAAGCCGCTGAAACAATATGGTGCGCCGTAAACGCAGTATCGACGTGTCGAAATACATTCAAT
>CAXHUQ010000129.1:17500-52500 GCA_964020085.1 Micromussa lordhowensis
TTTTTTTCACCTTACTAGAAAGCCAACTAACTTGAAGGTACGATATTTCATTCAAGTTACCGAAGGTCTTACTGTATCTTTCCAAATTTGGAGATCAACATATTTTGCGCGGGGAAAGAAAGAAGTCGCATGTTTTAATATAAAGGCTACGAGTCCAACAACGTTTTCGTATTTAGCTCGTTTCATTTCATTTAGCTCGTTTCATTACATACCGTCGTTGACTCCCTATTTTTTGGTCAGAATTTTTGTAGTTTGGACTCATTCCGCGATCGGCTCAGTTGTTATCTCACAAGAACGTTTCAAGCGTAAACTTTGCTTACCTGGCTGTCTTTCAAGCACTATAATTCGTGGACTGACCCCTTCCGAAAATGATCGACATCTTTGTATGTGACATCTAAGTATAAGGCCGGCGATTCTTGCCAAAAAAGTATCCGCAATACTCACAAAGAGCGAGGTCTTGTCCCCAGTTTCCACAGTCCACGCATGGAACGCCTGGGACCATGACCCCCCTTTTGGCGAGGAAAACGGTTGCATTTTATGACTCGGACCCCCTGCGGGGCCCGAGTAAAAATGCACTCTGCTGGGTAAGTCACATCTACACTCTATAACAATGATCATGTGTTGAAACCCTTCATTTTCCACAACTGAATAGGGCCTCACGTCCTTTGAAGTGTAAACTCCGATGGACTTCATTATCACCGTTGTCCTGTTGCCTGACCATGCAACTTATTCTTCATAACATCCTGAATTTTTAACTGTCCTGTTCCAGTACTGTGTTCATAAGCAGTGGAGTTTGAACCGTCTTTGAGTCCAACACTTCTAACTTTAAAATCAATGCTGAGTTGACGTTTTAAGTGTGCGCTCATACTTGAAGTTGAACCAGCACAATGCTTGAAAGTTGCTGAGCAAATTTTGCTCTGTGCTGTCTTTAACCGGAAAACCATAATATTTCCACACAGCAGATCTGTAAGGTGGATTGACAGTCTCGTTCTTCGCCATGTTTGAGCATGAGCGAATGAGAATGTCACACATCGTTGGCCTTATTTCAAAATTCTCAAGGGGTGGTAGAAGGGCAACATTTTCACCCAGCAACACATTGGCCTTATTTCAAAATTCTCAAGGGGTGGTAGAAGGGCAACATTTTTACCCAGCAACACAAAATGGTGCAAGAACTGCAAACGTCTTTGATTGTAAATCAAAAATGCACATATTAAAGAGTTCAAAATTTAAAGTGCACCTAACCTCCAAATTTTTTTTTTTGCTAAAACGAATCTACTTATTATTTGAAATAGTTCTGCGAAAAAATTTTTGGATTCGGTTAAATCCTCGATTTTCTGTGCCGCGACCAAATCTCGAAAATAGTACCAAAACGCCGCCATTTTGTTTCGCGACCGAGTTTGGGGAGAATGGGTCCAGCGGCTGTTATGACGTCTACCCAGGAAGCTTTAATATCTCGCGTCCTCTCATTTCCTTCAGAATGGTGCAGTACACATCCGAAAAGTGGGCAGAAATGCCTTCCAGAATTGCTATCGACTGTTGCAGCAAAATCCCAGATCTAAGGAAAGATATACTGTACAATTTTCTAGCGATTATCGGTCAATGATACAATAAAGACGTAAACAATGGGTTGATTTTGTCGAACTGAAACAAGCGAAGTGAATCTGTGAGAACCATTGAAGGACCCTCACTGGAATTACTTCCGCGGGCTTCCAAACGCTATTTTCAAGATATTGTGCTTAGAGCCAACCAGCAATTTGTAGAAATACTACGGACAACCTAATCTTCTAATCCCGCAGTATTTATAACATAGCCGGCAAAATTTTGTAATCAATCACTGAAGAGGCGTCACTACCAATGTATGCTGCCATGTAAACAGGTCGCAGCTATACACCGCCAGCTAACATTTATTTCTCTTTCGATTTAGAGAAAAGTTGAAGATTAATTTTTCAGAATTACATGATAAAAAAAAATTGTTATACTCACAATTTTTTGAAGATTTGGACATCAGTAGTGCGACAAACATTCTGTGCAACAGTATCAAAAATATGACCGCGTAACATTTGCCGACCGCTTAGGAAACTGAGTAAAAACAAGGTTTATTTCCATCAAGTTGATGGACTAAACGTTAAAAAGCACGGCCGGAAATAGAAGCTCGCTTCTGCGAAAGGATCAAGTTTTAGAACAAAGAGCCGCTCAAAGAAGACCTTTGTGCGGAGGTCATCAAGTCTCGAAAACTGCAACACTTACGTCGCTCCTATAAACGTAAAGCATTCCACACAGTAAAATTCAAACTAGATTTATTAGAACAACCATACCTTGACAAAATACATTCTCGCTAAGGAAAAATGTAAACGGGCTATAAACAGGCATGGGAATGTGTTTAGGGGACGAAATTACCATCCAACTGACTCAAAGCAGTCCTTGAGTTTTCTTTCCTGCTTTTCGTCTTCCTGCTACTCCACTTCGCATCGGCTAGGTTTCCATTCCTAAACAGCTCGTCGGCATATAAAACTTCCCCGTTGTCTTGAATATTGCAAATTGCTCTCAAAGTTCCAAGCAGTGAGTTCACAGTTGGCAAGCCTGCTTGATTGAAGTTTATTTCAGAGTCTCCCGACTCGAAACTTAACTCCGACTCCAGTGACAAAAAAGAAATGATTTTGAAACAAAACTTGCTCGTCTTAGTCCCAAAACATACTGAAACTATTAGATTTGCTTTCCATTTTCTCGAGCAAATACAGAGAGCTGACTGAGGCGCTATTGTCTTTGGTTCCTGGGTAGAAGTCATCAGTGACCGTCGCCCCAGACTCCCTAAAACTCGGTCGCGAAACACTTCAAGCGCTACTTTGAAAGGGCACAGAAAATTGAGGATTCAACCAAATTAAAATATTTTTTTTCGCCCAGGTGCTTCGAATAACAAGTGGATTCGTTTAAGCAAAAAAAAAAGTGGGGGGTTAGGTGCACTTTAAGGTTTAAGGTTTAACTTTATTGAACACTCCCGAATAGGGTTTTTCAGCGAACAGTGGAATAAATGAATATAATAAGAAAATATATATGTACAGTCAACTATGAGTTAAAACTATTTTTGTTTTAAAAACTTGTTCAACATCCGTGACTTTAGAGTTTTCTTGAAGTTTGCGAGGTCTTTACACAGTTTCAAATCTTTGTCTAATAAATTCCATAAGTTTACTACCTTGTAGTGGTATGATCTCTGGCCAGTAGTGGTTTTAAATAAAGGAATGTTAAGTTGTTGTGAGTTTCTTGTTATTCGGTCAGACATCTGCCTTCTTGTGTCAAACTGTGACGTCAGGTAAGTCGGGGCACAGCCCATCATGCACTTAAATGCAAAAATAGCATCCCAGAGATCCCTGCCTTTTTTACGGGGAGCCATCCCAAGTTCTTGAGTGATGGAGTTATGTGTTCAAATTTCACTGCACCACTAATTATCCGAGCTGCGAAGTTCTGAACGAGTTGTAATTTTTGCATATTACTGGCAGAGGTGTTAGACCAGACAGAAGGGCAGTAGTATAGTTTACTAAAAACAAGCGCATTTATGATGATCACTAATAGGTCGGAGTTAAGTGTGTGTTTTGGCCCGACTGATCTGAGCTAATTTACTCATACAAGATGAAACTGTCACTGAGATGTGTTTGTTAAATGACAAAGTAGGGTCGAATGTTACCCCAAGATCCCTGATGGACTCTGACAGCATGAGTTCCTTTCCGAGCAACAAGAGCTTAAAATCAGATAATCTGTGATTCATCAGGCAGCTACCAAATTCTGGGATTCTGGGAAAGGTATGCAAAAAATCAAACCAAAATCAAAATGTGGCATCAAAGAATTGTGAATCAAACTGAATGGTCATAATCGCGATTAATTGAGAATTCAATTAATCGTTACACCACTATCTTCCATGTGCTACACACTACACCCTTGAATAAAATAAGAGCCTAGTTAAGAACCTGAACAGGCTGATTTCCCTCTAGACACCCACTCTATAGGAACTTTTTCAGGTTGACTTCTCAAACTGTAGGTTCTTATATGTGGGTGTTTACTGTAAGTAATGTTAAGCAGTAACCCATTACTCTATGGTAAATTTCTGCAGGAAAGAGAGTCATAATTATGATATTATGATAACATTTTTGTCATGCTTTTTAGGGATACCAAAACAGTAAAAAGCCTTTGGGCAATCTAGAAAATCTAAGAACTCCTTCTGTATGTAATTATCTTTTCCTTCCCTGAAAAAGATGCTGTAAAGATGTCTACATAATAAAAGAGATGTGTTTTTTTTCTTTAAGCTTGATTCAATCACGGCAGAAGACATAAAGCTTGCTGTTCCAAATCATATAGAACAGAGTAATGGAAACTATACAGGAGCACCTGCTACTCACGTGTCCATATTTGAGTGTCCATTCTTTTCTTTGGGAGTATTTATATTAAAAAAGGGAAGATCAATTCCACTTCATGATCATCCTGGAATGTTTGGTCTGTGGTAAGTAAAACATTATGCAATGTTAGCCAAATGAACATGTCATACAATACATGCAGAATGTTTTGGGAAGAGCATGCTTTTTGGTTTTCCTGTTTTTTTGGGTGGCTTACAATCACTCAATATTTCTCCATCTAATGTGGATGGAAAAATGCAAATGGTAAATTGGGAATGATAAAATCTTGACAAGGGGAAATTAACTTACAATGTTTTCTGACAGTCCTAGCTGTAAAAAAAACTAGGCCAGAACATAGACTCGGAGAAGTCCAAGAAATATCGAAAAAGTTTTATGTTAGTTGGATCCCCCCCCCCCCCCCAAAAAAAAAAAAACGGAAAAGGCCTGATCAAATAATAACAGACTAGGCTTTCCTTTTGTCATTCTTCTTTGTCTACATTGAAGGACTTTCACTGCATACTTCTGAACAAGTTTCCACTGCAGAAAACGGGCATTGTCAAATTAAATGAAACACCTACAGTAACCGATCATGCCCCGCTGTACCTTAGTTGAAAAGTTTGCAAGGCACATGGAGTGTGGGCATATGCACAAGACTCTGCACAACGCATCTTCAAATGCCGGTGACTCTAGTGTTAGTTGGTCTTTGTTAACCTATCCTCTGTGACCTTTTGTAGTGAAAGAGCTGATTCATCAGCGTAAAATGGACAGAATAAGGCTTTCAGATATTGAACGGGTACAGAGCATTTTTTAAAGAGTGCTTTATAACATCAACATCATTATCAAGTCAAAAAGTGAAGACATTACAAATCTTAAAATACTAATAAGAACAATGGTTGCTAATTAAGTAGTAACAAAGGAAATGCTACTTGTTAAACAAAACGTTTTGCACATATTGTGTCTGTCTGGGTATTCAAAGTTGGCCTGAAATTTGCTCTGACACTTTCTCGGAATATTGAAATAGCCCTCAATTAGTAGGTGGTTACTGCCATGAACTTCAAGAAAATGTTTCCCAATTGCCAAGTACAGTAGAACCCTGGTAACTCAAACTCTGAAGGGAAGCGAAAAACAGTTCAAGTTAGCAACGGTTCAAGTTGTCGGGGTTGATTGAATATCCAACTTGCCATGTTAATAATTGATAGTTTACTGATTTTGGAGCACTTCAGTATACAGTACAGTGCAAATATAACATATCTCATCTGAAAATGCAGTGTAGCACACTGTTCTCTTTGTGTGACAGCTAAAGGTGTCACATCCAGTATGACTCATAAGATCGGAAAATGACTGTCACATGTGACAATCTGTCTAACTAATTAAAATCAAATTGCCGTAGTCTATTTTGAGTGTTTTTAACGATTACACAAGAAGAAAACCTAATGGGATAACATCTGTAGTGAGTTTCATAAACCAGAATTTGAGTTTTCGGGGTAAATTTTGAGCAAGGGAAACTAAATTTAGTTCAAGTTAGTGGGGAATTTGAGTTGTGTGAGTTGGAGTTAACCAAGTTAAAATTACTGAAAAGTGGGGTCAAATTCTAGGGAAATGGAACTTAGTTCCAGTTAGCTGGGGAGTTCGAGTTACCGGAGTTTGATTTAACAGGCTAGGGTTCTACTGTATTTGGGTTCAACAATGCATTGAAGAGTGGCAGGCTGTATAGCCCACATCAGTGATCTCCATTGCACAGACTGCATGAAAAATGGTGCACAATGCATTGCTGATTAACAATAGATGGCTTTACTTCTCTAGGCTTAAGGTCTTGTTCTAATTTCCTGCTCACAAAATACTAGTAATAATGGAATATTACTTGTACTAGTATGAGTATGGAATATTAATAGAGAAGGTATTTCTGCTAACCAACCTACAATCAGATATTAACTAAATATCCTCTGCTTTGACCCAAAAATATCAGTTCCTAGCAACACACCCTATCAACAAATTCTTAGAATACCCACCTTTCTCCTCCCAGGTATTGAATACACTTCACTAATCTCTGATTACTACTAGTCTAGTTTTGATCTGGCAAAACCATTTAAACATACAAGAAAAACTGTGTTCTGGAATATCTATGTTCAGTTAGGAATTCATGATGAATTAAGATTGCCTGGTTTATTTACAACAAACTGTCTGAAAACATCGTAAGTTAATTTCCCCTCGTAAGGATTTTGCAATGTGCATTTTTCTATCCACATTTTGCCATCCACATTTTTCCATCTGCCATCCACTGCCATCTGGTCCGCATTTTACAGAGACCTGGCATGAAGTAATCTCGTAGAGTTTTTTACAAACCTTTATGAGCTAAAATTTGGTATTTGGTTTTGGGAACATAGATAAACTCTAAGGGACTCTGTAAGGCATGTAGATTTGACATTTCTTAGGGATAATGAAACAACAAAAATGTGAAGACATGATTGATCATTGCAATCATGTACACAAATTAAGCAGTTGTGAAATTAAATCCTGAAAAATATTAAGGCCTGAACGAGATTCAAACCCTTGACCTCAACAAAACTGTGTCAGGAAATCTTGATGTTTACATTTTTCCCATGGTGTCCATTTACAGAAGACATCTCGCATATTTCTAGATACTTCAACCTTAGATGTGAATATGTAGACAACCAATGAGGATGTCAGAAAAACCTGACACTCTTTTGTTGATTGATACTTGGTGAATAAGATTGTGCATCCTTTTTGCTCTTGCTACAGCATTAAATACCTGATAAATTCAATATAAGAACCTTCAGTGTTTTCATGTTTTATATTTTTATTATAAATAATAATAATAATAATAATAATAATAATAATCCATTTATATAGCGCCTTTTCTACAAGATTCAAAGGCGCTGTTTACCATATTTATTAATCTTTATACTGATGAATAGTTTGCTGGAGTTTTAGTGAAACTGCTGGCACAAATGTTTTGCAGATGGATACCCTTGAAGGTGGGAAGTAAGAAATAGAGCACTGTACTGGCATCACAGATGTCATTGCTACTAACTGACCTCTTTAACTTCTTAATGCTTGTTGTTAATCAGTTTTTTTTCATTTTAATTTTTAGTAAAGTTGTTTATGGTAAAATATCAGTTGAGTCTTATCAACGACAATCTGAGTAAGTATCTTGCTGTTTTGGTTATTTCGTTGTAGGTTTATCTACAGTGTTTTGATTTTAAAAATTTGCTTGTGTTAGTGTAAGTAATTGTGCCATTTGGGTTTTGAGTAAGCAGACAAGAAAAGTAACGTTTTATCTGTTTTGTACAGGACCTCATTAAATGGGAGAACAGACGGGTTTTCCAGGCACCCGCTACACACGCGTAGACGTAAGTTCTGTTGCTCACCAACGTTTAATACATGTACTTTGAGAGTGTCAATCAATATACAAAATGTATGTACCATTTTATTTAGCAAAGTTGTTGTAGTGTGATTTTGTACATATGGATTAAATTGTAAATTTTGCTCTATGTATGTAGCAACATAGGATAGTTGTATACATTAGTTACCAAGGTACTTGTAATTGTATATTTTTACTGATTCTACATGTAATTCACTTGTTCGTAGTTAAGGTATATGCATACTATAAAGTTGCAAAGGTAATAACCCTTCTTCACTTTAGATTAAGCAGCCTTTTCCTATTTCATAAAACATATTCCTACCCAACATGGAGGTGCAATAGCTAATGTCCTTGTGAAATCTGGCCCAAGTGTTGTAGATTTTAAATGCTCCATTTTGCAAGATGCAAACTAAATCTAATATTTAACCACTGGGCACAAAACAGTCCAAATTACAGTACCGCTCAGATATACGTTAACTGCGCAGACGCGTATTATACGCACATGCGCGTATGACTATACGCACATACGCATATAAGTATACGCACATACGCGTATACCTATACGCACATACGCGTATACCTATACGCACATACGCGTATAGTTATCCGCGCATATACGCATATACATGCGCGTATGATGTGTCTTTGTTATTCAGGACGAAAAGTTTTCTTTGTGTTTCATTGTTGTGAAAAAGAAAGTCTAAGAAGCAATGATCCAACAACGGAAAATTAATATATTTGCATAAAGCAAATGGAGATCATGTTAAAAACACGCACGTCGCATCGCTTCATGTATTTACTGAATAACGAGAAGCAGCAGGTTATCTGCTTTATCTTTCGCTGTTGATGAATCGGAACGAAAAGAAAAATGTTACTTAAACTCGGCATTTAAAAGTGTGAATTATCTGGCGATTTACTAAGCATATGTCCACGTAAAGCGCTTCGGGAAAGTTCGATCAAATTTTAAGTGCCGAAAAACTGCAATAATTTTAGGAAAGTCGCTCCGTAGATGTAGGTAATTGACTACAGCTGTACAAGACATATAAACAAACTTCCCTCGATGAATGTTTGAGAACAGATAAAAACCATACAATTTTGTATCATGAAAGATGTTTTCACTAATTCAGCACAGTCGGCGGTCTGTTTTTCAGTACGCATCGGGAAGTTGCGAGATGTTTATCGGTCTAAAGCCTTCCGAAGACCTTGTCGAAAAAATTATATGTCCGGTTATATTTGACACAAATCGTTCATTCAAACAGTAAAATGTTATTTCTTTAACCAGATAATTGTTCATAAAAGTTTCTATGGCGCGCTGCTCACATTTAGTTATTTTTCACTTCATGGAAAAGTTCTGTTTCGCACGCGTCGTCGCTTGCGAGATGTTTGTTGTCTAAAGCCTTCCGAAGATTATATCTCCGGTTATATTTGACACAAATGGGCAACGAACGGATTGGTAAACCGTTCAAGTGGCATGATAAACCGTTCGAATAAACCGTTCGAACGGATAAATAAATCATTCGAATGGTTTGGTTTGCTCTTCGAACGGATGACTAAAAAATAATATTAATAATTGCTCGAACGGTCTGCCAAATAGTCTCGAAGGTATCCGGTCATTGTAGACCGCATCACATCACGATTAATTTATGACAACAAGATATTTTGTACCACGCTGTTTTGATGTTCACTGAAACGCCCGTCCATTAAACTGACGAAACTGCTTGTTAGATGTTTGAATGTTCCTTGCTATAAACTTAGAATTTTCGAACGGCTTGCGTTTGTGACATTCTGAAAGCTCATCCGCAGCACGCTGTTACTTCACGTTGATTGGATGATGGTAAGGAATGCATCCAATCAGCGTGGAGAAAACAGCGCGACTGTTGCTCTTAGCACACGAATCCGTGGATGCTGGTCGCTTCGAAAGCTGTATTTCTGGAAAATTATTTGGCGGTTAGCACTTGGATTTTAAATGGATCTTCGATTGAATGCCACGAGAAGAAGCATCAACCTTTCAGTTTATCTGGTGTTCGATTTGGAAGCCGGGCGATTCAAATTTCTGCATGAAAATCTGCTTGGCGCTGGGCGGTCGAAATGAGCCTTCCAGTTCCACCCTTCACTCCGTACAACGTGGGGTATTACTCAAAGCAAAACCCTAAATCGCACGCAAATGACGAGTGTCGTGAATCTCGCATGTAAACAAGAAATAAACTATTCGCATTTGCATTCGCAAATGTCCAAAATATTTGCCGCTAAACTTGGGAGAAGTTTCACATGCGGGTTTGTTTCTTTGTCGATTCTGCTGAAATATGATGCAGCGGTAATAAATTTATTCTGAACACATTCCAAAGCCGTTGCGGCGGATGTAGTGTGACAAGTGATGAAAACGTCTCCTCTTCTCATGAAAGTTCCGTTCGAAAAGGATAACCTGTTTATATCGATAAGCAAATACTTTCTATCTAACTCATATACACTTGCAACAGCGTATCGGGAGAAGTCTTCATGCTGCCGTACTGTAGTCGTTTAGTTTTTTAGTGCTGTCAAGCTTTTCTTTAGAACAATAGCCCGCTGACAGTAGAAAGACAATAAGCTAGCTCATAAATACTAATGAACATACGCATATATGGGTATATACGCATTTTTATACGCACATACGCGTATAGGTATACGCACATACGCGTATACTAATACGCACATACGCGTATGATCATACGCATATACGCGTATACCTATACGCACATACGCGAATATTTATACGCGTATTATGTGCATGTTTTGGTTAACGTATATCTGAGCGGTACTGTAGTGTGAAGACAAGCATATGGTTTCTTTTGAAACACTAAGGTGACATTACCAGATTCAAAGAGCTGTACATGTACTAACCTGTCAGTCTGACTTTATTAGGGAGGCTGATCAGGTGCAGAAAAACAACACAGTCTTTTGAGAAAACCAGTGAGAGCTGTGTGCTAACACCAACCGCAGGCAACCACCACTCTATTCACAACATTAGGTAATCAATATGAACTGGAATTATTGTAAATTGTATAAACTGTTAAATGTCAGTTGCTGCTGTTTTCTCTGCATCCCCACATTAAGTTATATTCTTCACTCTAACTAACCACTTGTTTACATTATAAAAGATTGAATTTTCTATTCAAGGATCACCTGAAGTTTGACACGAGCTTTGAGAATGGTGTCTTCTACCCATAATTTTCTCTTACCTTCTGTGATGACTGATTGATGTGTGCAAGATCTGTTGAAAGCTACTTGACGTTATCATGTTAATTTAACCTCATACTGTAAGTCAGTATTGTGATAATGGTCCTTTATTTGTTTCAGTCTAGGACCAACAGCATTTGTTGACATCCTGGGTCCTCCTTATGCACAAGACAAAGTAAGTGCAGCACATTGTAATAGTGTTATATATGTTAACAGAGTTTCTCCAATACTTTCTTTAAAGTGCCACTGAAACGAAATTTTCGTATGTGAGATTTTCGCTTAGTAATAAAGTTTCAACCTTACTTGGAAACACTGCAGACTTTTTTTCACATACGGTAAGCGAAAACCGCTTTTTCAGCCGTTTGAATTTGGCTGGTTAAGTCCAAAATTGGCGGCCATCTTGGCGCAGCCAAAACCGGCTAGTGACGTCACTGGTTGTATTAGTCGTGTGCCGCGCTGAAAATTTAGAGTTATTATGGGCATAGTTAGTACTGTTGGAAGCCCCCAAAAAAGTATTTTGAGGACATTTCAGAGCTTTAAATCAGATACTAACAGTATCCTTGGCCATGAAGAGGTGGAGAGGCGATCCTGGAGCTTTTCAGTCTATTTTATAATTGAATAATTCCAAGGTAATTTATGAAAGTAAGCATGCGAGTGCGAGTTCTGAAATCGCAAAATGCTCGAAACACTTAGTCAAATGGCCAGCACTCAATTAAACAACATCTGCACTCATAAAGTAAAACAGACCTGAAAACAAGAGAAAGCAGCTTTTGAAAATATCATCCGGAGTGCTGGTGCACGAATCACAGCAACAACGCTTCGAGTTTTCAAGTTGCTTTGCTTCGAGGAAACCGGACGCTTTTTCACCACGGATGAGATTGTGTTACGGTGACCTTTAGTCCAGGTGTATCTGCTACATTCTACAAGTTATCACAACATCAACAATTAAAGAATCCCTCTACTTTTAGATGGAGGGAGCGAATTTAAAACTGTAAAGGTAAACTAAGCTGCCATGACCCAGCAGGTATGTTTTCAGGAAACGAAAGAAAGTGTGACAAAGTCATATATGCAAATTAGTTCAAATTCTGTTTAAAAAAAACCTTCAAAAAGAGTGTAAACTTGTCACGTTTTAACGAATTGCTTTGAACTTGGGTACTATTAAATGAAGATCACAGGCATACAGTGTCTAAAGAACTCAAAGTAATCCATCGGCCATGAAATGTTGCAACTGGAAGATGCGCCGTGTAAAAGAGAAGCGAAATTTTTTCACTTTGTTTATATTACGCTGACTGATACATATGCAGCGATAAAGCGTACCCTGCTGTGGATCACAATTTTAAAAGATATTCTCTGTCTACCATAACAACTCTCACGTATCAGTAACATAAAAAGATGCCCTCTGAATACAAAGAACTACTTGACTCAAAGCTTTATGTGGACCGTTAATAACTTCGTGATTAATTGTGCGGATGGCTGAGGCGCTGACTGCTTCAAGGATCCTGGGCGAGGATATATTCGAACCTTGTTAATAGACCTTAGATAAACGTGCGAATCCAAATTACAGAACCATGCTGAAAACAGACGACGATATATGGTGTTTAGGCTTCGGGATGTGATAAAATAGTTGCCATACTCGTCTTCAACGTCTCCAATCGAGTACTCAAGATGTTCGAAAAATATAGTAAGCTGTTCTAATCTGTAGCATTCATTTTGGTTGAGCTACACTCTTTTGCGCCCTACAACGTTTATGATATGAATTTACTGTCAAGGATGGACAGAAATCACAAGGTAGAAAACTAGTAGGTATCGACAATATGATGAATAATATTGAATAAATCAAATGAAAACAAGAGAGAATCTTTAGGGCTTCCTGCGTGAATACAACCAGTGACGTCACACGGTGCTTAAACTCGGTTCCAAATCCCGGACACAGCTTTTCTCCAAAACGACGATTTCGGCGGCTAAAAAAAGCACTTTCCGTTAGGATTTGAAAGAAAAAAAGTTCACCACCATTTCAAGCACGTTTGAAACTATAATGTGGGCTAATAAAAGAGAGTACGAAAATTTCGTTTCAGTGGCACCTTAAGATTGTTACATTCTGCAAATAAGTAAACTAAAAAAGCCTTATATTTTTCCAGTCTTATCAAATATTATTTTGGAGACTTGATTATTGTATTCTCTATCACAAAGGAACTAGTTTGACTGGTCTGTGTTGTTATGCAGTTGAATAATGAATTTTTGAGCAGATATTGTGATGCTGTTGTACATGAAGTTGGATTACCATACTGCATGTGCTACTTTTGTAACGAGAACCGCGGTGCGGTTGTAAACCGCGCTTTAAAAAAACGCAGTTTGTCTGCGAAACGTGACTCTCCGGCCCTTCAGCAAATATACTCGAAATCAAAGGCTCCCTGAGCAGCTCATGGATAAATAGCCCAATGCCAAGTTTACTTTTTTTTGTCCCTGTGGCAAAACGAGTCTTTGAGCGAAACTATTGGTATGAAAATGTATGTCACCTGCACGGTCATTCGCATGAAAATCAAGTGATTTTCATAAGAAACGTTTGGCACAAGCACTCGTTCTGCAAATAGAAACTCAGACGGTGGAAGTCAAAGTCTACATATGTGCCAAGCGGCCCATCAGGCCAGTGCTGATAAAAAATAATCGAACAAAAAAACAATTTACCATCTTCTCGAGGTCTGTTTACAATGTCCGATTAAAAGCTTTAGATATCAAGAGAGTCATACAGGGAAGTCTCTGGCACGGTTCACGAACCTAAAATACAGAGGATCACGGTTCACGGATAAAAAAATTTCGTTTTCCTGAATTACGAAAATACGAAAGTAAGATACTCTTTTTAAGGACCTGTTCTTACATTAAAAACAGTGTTTGTAGGAAGCAAAATCGCGAATGGCTAAATCAAGGCTCTGTATTGCATATTGCATGGCTAAGGCACTCTCGATAGACCACTGTAACTATTCCGAGAACTTGTGGCTCAAAATCACATAGGGTTGTGTGGTAAAATCACAAATATCGGTTAATAATTCAGGTTCTTCATGGATTACGCAAAACCTTCAGGTCACGAATCAGGAAGAATAATTTCCTAAATTCACATTTCACGGAAAATAGAATGAGCTAATCCCGCATCACGACCCTTTATCAACACTGAAGCTCGCGTGAAGCCACCACACGAAAGTGTCACAGCTCTTCCTCGCAAAAATAAAAGAACCTCTCACATTCTCGCGAATACCATTCGATAATACTAGCAAATCTTATCCCTTTCATTAAAAGGTCAACTTTTAGCTTACATGTTTTACAATCGCATGATTTCATCTGTTATTTCAGCATGACAAATTCACTTAACAACTTGTTTTCCCCCGTAAAATTACATAACACAACAACACATGCGTTCTTCCCAAACATCTCTGTTTCATCAATTACCTTATTTCACAAAATACAAAAGAACTCCACTTCTTGCATATTACTCCTATGAAAAAGATCTAACAATTCTTATTGCTTTTTAGTGGAAATTGGCACTAAATATATAAATAACATATTGTCTCGGGTTAAACGTGATGCGTTTATCTTGCCAAAAACACACCTACATGCCGTTCTCTGCACCGTGACATTAGAGCATAGCAGAAATACTCACGCTAAAAAGATAACTCCAAACACGACATAATATTACCTTTGGCATGGTTACGAAAATAACTATCTTGTCTTGTTAACAAACGCTCGGAGCTGCAACACTTGCGTTGCTTTTAAATTATAGTATTTTTTAGAATACCAAATTTAATTCAACAGCAGAGGCTTAACTGCCGAAGGGGAGAACTGTTTAAGTATGTCAAAACTGTACGATGAATAATTGCTTTGTATTTAATACATATCTGAAACTTTATGGAAGGAAAATAATTTAAATTGTTATGGGGTAGGTTGTTAGTTCGTGCAAAATACAACATTATAACCCTTCTATTCACCGGAATTTCTCCCGAGCTCCGTTAGCTTTGATAAAGACTTGATATTTTCCACCCTCGAATTCATCAGTCTACCCCTGTGCCCCTCAAGAATTGAGTGAGGAACTAATATTCCCACATGTTTTAAAATGGATATCAAGCGATATTCCAAGCGACACGTAGTACAGTAGCTACGTTAACAACAAAGGCTTTTACATAGGTTATATTTCCGACTGTAATATGTAACCAAGTTTGCTTTGTCACACTATGAACTTTACAACACTTTCCTAACAAATATGCCCTGCCTTGCAGGCATAAACGAGGAAAGGGTAGCACGAGGGCCAAAAATGTACAGAACTGAAAAGGCAAGAGACACTGACCTATAGCGAGAAACAGACTGTTGGTAAAAACTCCATTCATTCGCCTTGGCATTGTTTCCTCCTCCAGGCAACATTTTACCAGGCATTTTTTCGGTCGTGACATCGTCGCCTTTTAGCACCGTAGATTTCGAAGCAAGCATCGCAGCTTTCAGGATTTCAAAGTCCATATTGCCGGAACCCTTAGCTTTATAATTTTCAATTATATAGCACTCCGCGAAAGGTCTCTTCGTTGCTGCGATACGCTAGGCTGCCGCACGTCTTCTTGTCTTTCCATGTCCATTTGTTACAGCTACTGCTGCTTAGCTTGACAAATTTCAATTTTAAAACTCCACGAGTCAAAAACCATCTTCGTGCCGCGTTAGCCGCCATATGTATGAACTCCATGTTGTCGGACAGAGTGAGTGAGTGAGTGAGTGAGTGAGTGAGTGAGTGAGTGAGTGAGTGAGTGAGTGAGTGAGTGAGTGAGTGAGTGAGTGAGTGAGTGAGTGAGTGAGTGAGTGAGTGAGTGAGTGAGTGAGTGAGTGAGTGAGTGAGTGAGTGAGTGAGTGAGTGAGTGAGTGAGTGAGTGAGTGAGTGAGTGAGTGAGTGAGTGAGTGAGTGAGTGAGTGAGTGAGTGAGTGAGTGAGTGAGTGAGTGAGTGAGTGAGTGATCGAGTGCCATCCGATTGCCCCCTAAGCTCATCGATGTTACGTAACATCCATGAGCAAAAAGGAGTATCTGATTACATTCTTTGCATAGCGCGAGTTTAGCGTGACTTGTAATCGGAGAATTTTGTTTACGTCTAATGAAAAAATACCTTGACCTTTTAATATAAATTTTACAATGATATGGGTTTTTGACAAGCGCTAAGGCTAAGTTTTAACTTTCTTTCCCCAGAAAATTCCACCTTTGCTTCTGGCGAACTATACACGATCTTCCATTTATCACCGTCAGCGTATTCCATGGCCAGACGTAATACCTTTTTAGCGCATTGAATATTCCCTTTGAAAGTGAACAGAAACAATGCAAACATTCCAGATTACAAAATGTTCTGTTTTGCACGCAAAACGAAAATACAGCTTAACTCTGGATAATTTCAGCCTTACTAGCCAGCAGCTGGTCCCAAATTAGATGCTTTATCCTTGCAAATGTCCTGACGCCCATCGCCAAAGGCCGCCATTTTTTTGTGTAAACAGTTAATTCGCTGAGGGGGAGATATGACGAAAAGAGCTGAGAAATGGCCTGTAATTGGCTGATGATGACATCATCCGGTGAAGACAATGGGCCGTGGGAGTTTGGGTCTGCTCACCGACAAAAAAAAAAAACGAAGGCAGAGCAAGAAACCGCCCAGCCTACGGCTGCGCGGTTTAATTACTTTTAGGATGTGCTGCATATTTCATTGTAAGGTGTTTTCTCAATTTATCCAATTAACAGTCCATACATCTGGGCAACAATGGCCCATAGTTATTTGGGTTAGCATATTTGCTGGGTTGTTAACTGTATAGGAACTGGTTTTAATAACCAGGTAATGTTATTAATGAGGTCGTGGTGAAACAGTGTGCTATTGTTGAAAACTGAGTCTGAATATATTGCTCTCTTTAAACAGGGACGAGATTGTACATACTATCAGGAATGTGATCCTCCAGCATACCAGCAGGTAACAGACGTACAGTTCTTTCTTATTATCGGGCATATAAAACAGTTAGTATTCTTTTCACACAGTTTTCCGCCTCTTCCAATGAACAATAACAACTTCAAATTTTATGTTGGTTTTGTACTTAAGGTGATTCCACTTAAAAAGAAGGAGTATTAAAAAATTTTTCAAACTTCGTCCAGTTGGTAATCATGTTATGTATAACAGAAAAATGCAATAAAAAAATTGGGCTCACCGTGCTTGTGTTTTGCACAACGTGGATGGCCTTTATTGCAACTTTGCAACTGACGAGATTGTCATTACTTAGCCGAAAGAAAGTCTAAGAAAAGCACTCATTGGATTAATTTATTATGGAAGTTAAACAAAATAGAGCCTGAACTTACATTTTAAACCATGTATTTTGAACAGGAGTTACGATTATACTACAAACTTAAGAATTCTCTGTGTGCACACATACCCAGCACCACCTAACGACAGGTTTTTTTGGCGTTTAAACCAAAATATTTTTAAGCAGAATTCTAAACTTTTCTTCAAATCGAGATATATGTTAAACAAGAACCGCGGTGCGGTTGTAAACCGCGCTTTAAAAAAACGCGGTTTGTCTGCGAAACGTGTCTCTCCTGCCCTTCAGCAAATATACGAAAAAAGGAGTATCTGATTACATTCTTTGCATAGCGCGAGTTTAGCGTGACTTGCAATCGGAGAATTTTGTTTACGTCTAATGAAAAAATACCTTGACCTTTCAATGTAAATTTTACATATGGGTTTTTGACGAGCAGTAAGGCTAAGTTTTAACTTTTTTCCCCAGAAAATTCCACCATTGCTTCCGGCGAACTATACACGATCTTACATTTATCACCGTCAGCGTATTCCATGGCCAGACGTAATACCTTTTTAGCGCATTGAATATTCCCTTTGAAAGTGAACAGAAACAATGCAAACATTCCAGCCGGATTACAAAATGTTCTGTTTTGCACGCAAAACGAAAATACAGCTTAACTCTGGATAATTTCAGCCTTACTAGCCAGCAGCTGGTCCCAAATTAGATGCTTTATCCTTGCAAATGTCCTGACGCCTATCGCCGAAGGATTTTGGCCCAAGTTGGACCATTTCTCCATTTGGCCGCCATTTTTTGTGTAAACAGTTAATTCGCTAACTTGACGAAACCCTTCTGAGGGGGGGATATGACGAAAAGAACTGAGAAATGGCCTGTAATTGGCTGATGATGACATCATCCGGTGAAGACAATTGGCCGTGGGAGTTTGGGTCTGCTCACCGACAAAAAAAAAAAAAAACGAAGGCAGAGCAAGAAACCGCCCAGCCTATGGCTGCGCGGTTTAATAACCTTGTGTAATTTAAATTTATGCATTTAAAAGTGGGTGTAACTGTGCTCATTTAAGGAGGCTGGCAACAGTTTCCAGCACTTTTCTAACAGTTATACTTAGAAGGATGAATACTGCCACTGTTTAACAAGTGATGCTACAATAATGGTATCATACAAATTCCCAATCATTGATAAACAAGTTGTGGTCATGCTTTTTATATGACAGGTTGCCATAGCAACAATATGACTTGCTAAAAACATTCTTAATTTCAGCTTTAAGTGCTAACTCAAAAACAAGCTTGGTGATCCCCTTTTTATAATCAAATCGTAATAAGCATGATAAGATGCAACTTTTTGCAAAGTTTAAAAAAGTTCAGAGCCACCTTAAATTTTGGAAAATTTTGTAGGTTAAAATCATTTTAGCCTAGTTTGATTCTCAATTTCCTTTGTCTTCTAACTCTAATTATTTATGATTCATGAATAATTCGGGTTAAGAGACAAAGGAAATTCACTTGAACCTGAATTTCATTTTGACCTACGACATATACATTTCCTGAAAGCTTAATACAAATAAGCACCTTTTTTTTCATTTTATAGCCACTTTAAATCCTATTTTTATCGCAATTATTGATGTGTTCAGGGCTAAAAATAAACTCCAGCGCTTGGTGGCCTGTTGGGCCAGTTTTCTTGAATTCTAGGTGGCCCATCCCAAAATGAAGTAGCCCTTGATTTCCTCTAGTTTAAAATTTCATGACTGGTGTTTCACATGGACAGCTCTTGGCAGCTACAATAATTTTTTGCCAATTTGTGATTACGCTAACTTAAAGCCATGGACTCTAACTTCACCATCCCGCACGGAATTCTGGTCCAGAGTCATGTGGCAATCACAAAATCAAAATGGCATCCATATGTTGTGAATGTGGATCGCTTGTAAAATCACGGCTCTGAATTTCCACTTCAGGGCTAAAAATTCAGTAAAATGGATGATCTTGGGATCCAGGCAAAGAAACGTAGAGAAAGGTAGTTCAATTAAACTGCGTATAGAGTTGTATGTTTAACTTTGTACTAAGCATTATTTATATTGCAACTAAACCCTAACCCTAACCCTAAGCGTAGTTGCACATCGGACATTCAAACCTTAACATTTGGTGGCCCTGGTCAGTTTTAACTCGCCACTGGCGACCATGTGATCGCCAATGTTTAGCCCTGTGTGTTGAAAAATGACTGCCGATCAGCTTACCATAACTATAGTAGTGAAATTAAACAAAGAGCGAGCCTTTGCAAAGAGTCTGAGGTGTTCAGCCTGCCAATCACAAATCCCAATGGATGACCAATGCTCCAATTGGATTGGTTTATTCACTCGGGTTTACTTTTAACTCATATCAAGTTGCTGCAAATATCTGGAGATCGAAAGCAAGCATTTTGAGCAATACAAACGAATGATGGCTTCCGAAACAGTTTGGAAACTAAGATAATTGATTTCAAATTCATATCTAGAACTTAAGTCACCACCACTATATGGCATGCTAAGTCTGATTATAATTGAAACTTAATACAAGAAAATCTTGACAATCCATGTAACTTTTGGAAGCCTGTGAAGAAAATCTTCCCTAACAAGTCATCAAACGTGGACTCAATTAATCAATTGAAGTGTGACGGACAATCGCTCACGGATAAGGAGAGTATTGCAAATCATTTTTGTAAATACTTCTCAGAGATTAAATTAGGAATCTTTAATCAATTCAAAAGTCCTTTTGCTCCACCTGTCACAGGTCACTAATGCCATCATTTACAAACAGTTACAACAGTTAAGGTGGTTCCCTATAGTTTTTTGACCGCGCGCGAACCGATTTTAAAAATCGCGCGATGGCGAAAAAGTCATGCGCAAGATCACGCAGTAAAATGCCGACAAACATGGCGTCCACATTTTCAAAATTTGTTTATCGCAAAAGTTACGTGAATCTCCTCCAGTTTCAAAACATTTATCAACCAAATAGAAGACCCTACCCTTCTCTGCTAGATTTGAAAGAGAAAAGTACAAGGTATGCGGGAGTTTCAACGTAAGGAACTGATTTGTTCGATCGTCAAGATCATTGCCATTGTCCGCTCGCTCGTCAGCGCCAAGAGTCACTCGAACTACAAGAATAGTGCTTGCAATAGTGAAACATTTCGAGGAAATTTAAAAAAATTCCACCCCACAGTACGTTCTCAACTAATTCGTATGTCGAAACTTTGTCCCTTTTGTGAAGAGTTCGAAGTTAAGTTAAATCTTGTTCCAAGTTCATCCGATTTCTTCGCTAATGATCAAGTTTGAAGCAGAGGTACGCGAGTGTGTGTGCGCGGTTAGGAATTTCACTCATGCTCAAATAGTGATCTTGGCGAATTCCTATTCTGTGACGATTGTTGTGTGATCGAAAAAGTGCCCAACTTTTGCGTTAATATCTCCAGTTTTCTTCGGTGAAATTTCTTCAAATTTTGCAGTGCGGTAATTACCGTTTATGCCTTCTGCCTGCCAGTTCATCAAGAAAATTTGTAAGACAATTTTCTAAGTGGAGCTAAAAAACACAACTAGCTAAAAGCAATGAAACTACCTTTGTAACCCCTTATTTTTTTTGGCCTTCAGAAGATTCCTCTGGACAAATTTCATGTAATGTCAAAGTTAAGGAAATTGTCACCGAAGGAAATGGAAGAAAATTGGAATAAAAGCAAAATATACACTGTAAACAACCTATCTTTAGAGAGTTTTATTTCCAGGTAAAACCCTGTTAATTTAACAGTGATGGTTCAAAAGAGTAGTTTTGTCTTTCAGTCAACATCTGCTTTCGTGGTCGGCCCCGGCTATTCACCAGTACCTTTCAAGGTTTTTTCTCAAATCATGGTGGGAAAGTTCGTGAATCTGGAAGATTTATTAGCAGAAAATATTACCATGCCCAAGCAAGAGCTGCAACTTTGGTTCAATGGCCAGTTAGTGTTGTCGCGCACGCCGAAAAAAACGGAAGTGCCTGATTAGGGACATTGCTTCATGGATGGAAGCCTTTTCCATTTTTTATCTCATTCTCTGCTCGTCTTTTCCGCATCGATGGAGAGATCCGACAAGCTACAAGCTTTTAATTCTCCAAACTTATCGTCAGTTAAGTGGGTTCTGTTGGTTGGACTGCGACCGGGCCTTCAGGGAGCATGCAGCTGCAGAAAAAGTCACCGACTGGTCCAAGATGCATGTTGAGCTCTTCAACTACCATACAGCTGGCACTCAAGTTCGCACTCGCTCAGCCTCATCCAGTGTTGTCTCATCCCAGGCAGAGGCCTTTAATAATGCTTCTAGTTAAGTTATTTGCCATTCTTCGAACGCTGGTCATTGCATTGCAGTTCATCCACAGTGTCGGTTTCGCCATGCATGTAGCAGGTGCTGGGGCAGTCATTTTGCTACTTGTACTTCTTCACAGTCTTCTTGTGCTCGCTCGCCGGATCCCGAGGAGCCAAAGCATCGCAAGCGCCATTAACTGTCTTGCTTTCATTGTTTTCCCATCCAATATTGAGCTGAATTAGTTATTGTCATCGTTCTTTAGTTGTGTTAGCTTATTGGATGCTATTTGTGCCTCTATCCTTTTTTGAACAGATCCTTTGTTGTATTTTTAGTCTACTTACTACTAGAATTTGTTATTATTGCTATTTTCATCCTAGGCTCCTCTTTGACATTGCCCGCTGTTAGGGATGTTTCTCCACTAAACTTGAATTGAATCCAGAATCTTGGCATCTCCAGTACATCAAAATGGATGACATTATCAAGCTGGTTTTTAAATTTGGGCCGGGTACCCTCATGGCTAAATTTGACATTGAGACTGCGTACTGGAATATTGCTATTCATCCTTCGGATCGCCATCTATTGGGCTTGAAGTGGCACAATACCTTTTACATTGATCTCATCTTACCATTTGGGCTCAGCTCCAGCTATGTTCAACTCAGAATTGGTTGAGTGGATTTTGGTCCATAACTACGGCATTGAGGACTTGTTGCAATGTTTAGATGATTTCATCCTGGCAGCTCCAGCTAACTCTGTGGTCTGTGCCTCCAATCTTCAAGTTGCGTTAGCAGTGGTTGTTAGGTTGGGTCTCCCCTTACACCCTCAGAAATGCTTGGGTCCAGCCTCTTGCATGGTCATCCTGGGAATTGAATTAGATACAGCAGCTCAGATTGCATGCCTTCCAGCTGATACATTTTCTGCTTTGCAAGAAGCTCTCTCCCACTGGTCAACCCGCAAATGTTGTACTAAAAAAGATCTTCAATTGGTCGGTTGCATCACGCCTGCATGGTGGTTTGGCCAGGTTGCTCCTTTCTTCACCATGGCTGCGTAATTTTTAATCAGAATTTTTAAACTTTTAGATTTTTAGTTTATTTGTCATTTTATAATCTAGTTTGTTTGTACCTGATCATTATTGTTACTTTCTATAATTTAGTTTATTTTATAGGGCCTCTAAGGATATCAGTTTTTCCAGTTTCCTGTTTAAAACTGAAGGAGTTACCCTATTAAAATAAAGGTTTCTATCTATCTATCATTCGCCGGATGATTGATTTATTGTCTTGTTTCCACAATGATTCTCATCCGATACGTCTTAACATGGAGTTTAGAAAGGACCTGGCCTGGTAAGTATAATTTTTCGGTCAGTGGAATGGAATATCCTTTTTCCTTTTTCCCCACCCTTGAGCCTTTGCCTGACTTTTCCGTCAGTTCTGATGCATCTGGTGTTATTGGTTATGGTGTTTTCATGGACAACCAATAGTTCAATGGTCGGTGGTCTACTCTGCAACTTCCACTGTCCGTTGCTTACAAGGACCTTTTTCCGGTTGTTTTAGCAGCCCATGTTTGGATTCCTGGTTGGTCCAGTAGGCGCATAATGTTTCAGGTTGATAATGATCTGTCATTCACATTCTTAACTCACGGACATCTCCAGTCTCAAACATTATGCATTTGTTGCATTGCTTACTTAAAGTGGCAGCCTGCTTCAGTTTTACATTTGCTGCAATTCATGTTCCAGGACGAAATAATGGCATAGCTGATGCCTTGTCTCGCTTCAATTTTCAGGCCTTTCATTCTCAAGCGCCACAGGCCAAGAAGCTTCCAATCCTCCTCCCTCTTCATCCCTTAGCCCAGCTTTCTATAGTCATTTAGAAGCTCGCTGCCTTTCGTTCATGTATCAAGGTCTCGCTTCTTCAACACACCGCACCTATTCTTGTGCCCAGGAAAAGTTCGTAAATTTCTGCATTATGACTGGACATGTCAGCCCCTATGGTTCTCCATGCCAAGCCTCAGAATGGACCCTCTGCCTTTTTGCCACATACCTGGCCAACTCCCTGCGACACTCGTCTATTAAAGTGTACCTGTCTGCAGTGCAATTTCTCTTCATGTTGCCCTTCGCCTTAAGAGTTGTTAGAGGAATCAAGTGTTCTCAGGGTGCCCTACCTTCCAGGCCACGCCTACCACTTTCTAGTAACGTTCTTTGCATAATTTACTCTGCCCTCGATCTCAATTCCTTTGACAATGCTATGTTTTGGGCTGCCTGTCTTTTGGCTTATTTTGTTTTTTTGCGGTCTGCTGAGTTCACTGTACCCAGCTTATCAGCCTACAACCCGAGTGTCCATTTGTCTATGTCCAATGTTTCTGTGGATGTTCCTCTTGGTCCATTTGCCTTAAAGTCTTTATCAAAGCTTCTTAAACTGACCCCTTTTGAAAACGGTGTAACATTTTGATTGGACTGGCTTCGCCACCTTTGTGCACTGTCCAAGCTGTGGTCTCCTACTTGGCATGTCGTGGTCACCGTCCTGGCCCCTTGTTACTTTTAAAAAATGGTCTTCCATTAACTCACTCTCCTTTCTGCTGGTCTCCCTGGTGATTTTTCCAGCCACAGTTTTCAAATTGGGGCAGCCACTTCTGCAGCGAGGGCCGGTGTTCTAGATCACCTTATTAACGTCCTAGGCCGGTGGAAAAGTGATGCTTACAAACAATATATTAGAACTCCACCTGATTTGATAATTCGCACAGCCAAATCATCGGTGTAGTAGTTTGGTGAGTGTCATCTTATTTAGTTGCGTCAGTGGATATATATTTTTTTTGCCTCTTGCTACCTTAGCATATTTGCTTGTTGCATATTTGCTTGTTGCCTTGCTTGGAGGGGGTGCCTCCCCTCTGTTACGTAATGGAATTACGTGCATTTTGCCCACATTTGCTCTTTGCCTGCTTTGCTGTCAGTTGGCACCTACCCTCCATTTTGAATATTGCTTATCAACAAGTTAACAGTTGGTACTCAGTTGATATTGCTATTAAGGTCGTTCTACTGAACATGTGAAATGAATGAAAATGGAGAAATTTTCCCAGATCTTTGTGCTTCAAACAGAATGGTCATAGGAGGTAGTGTCTTTCCACACAGGTGGAAGCCTTATTGTAGCCTTCTAGGCTAGCTTTTACCTGGAGTCCTTGAGGGAGGCGAAGAAAAGGTCGTCAGGTAGAGAGGAATGCACATTACAGGAAGCTATGAAGAGAGACTGTTGATGGCCTATGCTCCTGAGGAGTAAAGGGCGAACACACACAATGAATATGTGCTATTATACTGGAAAGTTGGTGATTTTAAGAGTAAATGTCAGTAAGGATCAAAGAAATCGCTCAAAAACAGCTCAAAATTCAATTTCACCCATACTTTGTCCATTGGTAGGCCTTAGTCCTATACATAATACAAGGATTTTTGTTTATTAAAATTCTCGGTTGTTTGGGAGAAATTAACTTGAGACGATTTACGGTATTTTCTTGACAAAACCTTCAAAATTGTCATAACTTGTGGCGTTAGTTTCACACTAGTCCTATTCGTCCGATGCTTTTGCAGTTAAATGGCCGCAGAACCCACTGATAACCTTTCCTTGCAAATAGAGTATTTTTTTTAAACTGCACCTACAGCTGTTCTGAAATGAATTCCTTGGTACTTCAAACAAATGTGCCAAAAATGCCCGCGGTACACAACGAGTCCGACCCGGAAATTTCCTGTGACATGTTCAAGGATGGCTTCAACCTTCTGCTGCTTAATTTCCTTGGAATCTTTTGTATTTGTACAAGGCATTACTGAAATATGACAATTTTCAATATCCACCATTTTGAAATATGAAAAAACACACTTCAAAGATTACCACCCTGACACACATATTTGCGGTTAAAAGTCGCTAATGTGAAACAACTCTGTATTGTTAAGCAAAGCAAAATGCAAAAAGTGAAATAAGAAAAATTAACTGGTTTCAGCTCCAAATATGAAAAAAAAATTGGTTTTTTTTTTCATGGCAAGAAAAAACTGGGGAGAGTACCTGTCCTGGAGGCTTCTGTACTCATCCCATATTTCTTTAGTTCATAGAAAACCAAGATAGTGGCATTTCTCTTCAAGTAGACCCAAAAATATTGGACTGTAAACAGTGTACATAAGTTGCTAGACAAGCGTATACGCAAGTTCCCATACTTTTACATGGCATATAGTATCTTGTCTAAACTAATTCGAAGTACACGAGTACTGATGATTTTTTGACATGCCAGAGGGAACTTGTTTTACAACAACTCTACACCATAAATGTACTTGCATCGCAAACCCTCAGATCCTGTGCACTCAAACCATCAATTATTTCCATATTTAATTTTACATATTTTTCTCACAATAATAATTTTTAATGTTCGGGAATGTTCCATGTTCCTGCTTTTATCAACGGCCGATTTTAGCCCATAAAGGTTTGTAAACAACTTGCGCCATGTCGTGAGATTATCTCACTATGAAACCGCAAACCGATTGAACAACAGCACATCTTAGTGTCAATGAATGATCAGGATTTTGCTTGTTTGTTTCTTTTCTTCGGTCCAGGGACTGTTTTATGTTTTGAATTTTTCACTTAAGAGCAAAGGGCTTCTATTTACAAACGTGTCAAGTGCATGATGTAAACAATACCAAGTGGCATGAAGTACAAGCTCCAAGACGAGTGTCTGCTGCAAAAATTCCCCGGGGGGTTTCGTCCAGTAACAAGATTATGACACCTTCCTGGGTTTTAAACTTTATTTAGAAAGACGTTTTTAATAACTTTTTGAAAATACGTGTGCTGATTGGTTGTAAATCGTGTTTCTAAAACTTGGTAGAAACACAGAACAAGCACAAGCTGTTGATGCAATAATGCCGCAATCAAAGAGAATTTACATTGTGATGATGAAAGTGAGATTTGCTTTTCTTTTTTTGTTGTGGTATTTTCTAAAATTGTAAAGAGCTGTGGCAACTCTCACCTAACAGCTTGTGTTCCCACCGCATTTCCTATTCTTGCAAACTTTCACTTGTGTTTCTATGACTCGATCGAGACACGGTACATGTTTTCTATTTCGTAAATGTGATCTAATTACACTTTTGGGATCCTTGTTGTGAAGGAAATGGAAATAGCTGTGTTAAACATGAAGGAGTGTAAGGATGATGTTTTTTGTTACCAAAAAAATAAAGTTAAGCAGTTTTAATAGAATGAAAATTAAGCTATTGTGAGGAGAATTTTTGTTTTTTTAATTTAAAGTGCATATGACCCGAAAAATAAGTCATTTTAAAAATACGCTCATTTAAAAGGCTTTCCAAAGTAGAGTAAAATGGCGTTTATCCTTTTGTGATATCTTCTTTCGTTCCAGAGTTTGCCCTTTATGCAAATTTTGTCACTGATGATGTCACAGGTTGTGCAAGTAGTGGTGAGACACAAAATCAAGAATATCTCTGCCAATAATGAAGTAATGCGATTGAAACTTGGCAGGCATGTTGCACCATACGAAATGTATCAGATTTTACACATTTTGATGTTGCTATGGCAACATGCTCGGTTCCAGTCTCCTTCCCCTTCAAAATCAAATATTACCATTTGTGACTCAATAGGGCAGAATACCTGGTCCTGTCTAAGACAAGCCAGATCCACTTTTCCACTGGGTCTCCTCTTGAACATTTTTAACTGGATATTGATCCCCGTGTATCTACAAATGGTAATATTTGATTTTTAAGAGGAAAGAGACTGGAACTGAGCATGTTGCCACAGCAACATCAAAATGTACACCATCCGGTACATTTCGTACGGTGTAACATCCTTGCCAAGTTTCAATCGCATTGCTTCGTTATTGGCAGAGATATTCTTGAATTTGTGCCTCACCACTACTTTGCACACCAGTGACGTCATCAATGACCTAATTTGCATAATAGGAAAACTTGAATATCTCTTGAACAAAACGAGATATCACAAAAAGAAAAACGCCATTTTACTCTACTTTGAAAAGTCTTTTAAATAAGTGTATTTTTAAAATGACTATTTTTCGGGTCATGTGCAGTGTAAGATAATGTCCATTTCATACAGTATCCACCACGAGGCTGGGCTGGAAGCTCTCAAAGTAGCACATACTATGGAGTAGACTGCTTATGAGCTTGAATCCTACCCTTGCTATTTACAAATCACACACAAAGCGATGGAACTAAAAACAGCAATAGATTTCCCAAGTCTCTAAGAGTTAAACCTAGCTGCCTAATTTACTGAAAAGCATCTTTTTTTCTGTGATCAGGGCACACCCATAGTAGAAGACAACAATGACAGGTAAAAAATGTTTGTGTTATTTGTCAAGTAGGCTTTTGGGAATATATTCTGGGCTGTTATACATAGCTTTGTTCTTTTAAGGAAACGTATGGAACAAACTATTCTGGGATGAAGCTTGTCTACTATATTGGTATTGATTTGGTTATACTCGTTGTTAAAAAGATCAGTGAAGCAAATGAGTGATGTGAAATAACCCTGCAATCTATATTTGATATAAAGAAGTTCTCGAAGGCTCTAAGTTGGTTATTAGATATTGTATAGTTGAATGGCAATAATTTTTAAGTACCCAAGTACAAAATGGAAACAGTTTTGCTTGAGACTTTGAAGTTTCTTTTGAATTGATGAAGGTTGTTATCATACTTAATTGTTATTTGGTTTACTGATTTAGATGGATAATGGAGATTCCTCCTCCAAGGGACTTTTTCTGCAACACTCAGGTATTAGTTTTTAACGGATGAAATCATTTTGTTTTGAAACATCGTTAAATGTGTATTATTTGCTGTACCTTTTCGGATAGCTATCTGTTCGTTTATCAGTAAAACTCTTTTATCAACGATAGAACTGGAGGCATTGCGTCTTTTTTGTACTGTTCATGTAATGTTTCACACAAATGTCAAATGTTAAAATCCTGGCCTGTGAATTCTTATCAAGTCAGTAGGTCAGCAGTCTTTTCAGTTAGTTTGAGAGGAACTGGCTTAGGGCCAACAATATCTATTAATTTATTGTAACCATTACGTGTGTGAAATAAGGTCTCATAAGTGTTAAACAGATTGAGTGTTTGTTACTTTGGGTAGAGAAATGTACTACAAAAGGAAATATTTATTTTGCGGTGATAAAACATTGAAAAACTAGCTTGAGTTGCCTAGGTGTAAATCTATGTAGCTGAGATAAGTTAGCCATTATGGTATATGCATGGAAAATACAATTACTTTGAGATTACAATGCATGGCACTGTTCATCTGGTTACAGTCCTCTTATACTCCCTGGTCACTTCCATAAATAAAGTTGGTTTTGTCTGGGACTGTACAAATGGTTTTATATGGTGATTTATTTATAACCAGCAGATTCAACATAAACTGCTGTGTAACCCGAAAACTGTTGCAAGCGATTAAATTCATTGTAATGCACACAGCTAAAATAGATCACCATAACAGACATAATCAGTTCCAGAAGTGCAAAATGTTTGAAGTTCCTGCAAAACACATTGATTATATTTTTTTAATTACTTCAGCCTTACAGTGGACCACCCGTGAGCCTTCAATTAATTTCTGAACCGTTAGAGCAATAACAAGTGAGACGGCAGTGCACAGTGGCATGGAGGTTGTTTACACGCAAAAGATCTTGGAGATGTCTTATGCAAAGGGCTAATCTACAGACATGCTCGAAATTAAAAGTTCACATGAAATGTGTTTTATGTCTCTGGACACTATCTGTCATGCGTGCATCAGATTGCATACAAATAATCTCACCCCATATGCATAGGGAAACATGTCACTTTAACCTAAATGTATGTACATAATATATATTTATCAATAGCAGATAAGTTACTTGTGACAGAGTTGAAAAGAATAAATGATTAAGTACCAGGCGTACTTATTTCGATAGCAACTTTTTTCAAATTTTAATTGCCAGAGATTTAACTCAATTTTCTTGTAGTTAATGATATCTAGAAACAAGCATGCAGCAAGACCACATCGCATATTTTTGACATTCCTTCTAATTGCATTACTCGTGAATCTGCAAGTAATATTGTGACTGAACTATAGAAAAGAAAGTACAGTGACAATGAGATTTCGTATTCGATTGTAATGTGCCTTTACCATAAAGCGTCAACAAATTAGGAGTGCGTATTTTACCGTAGAATTTGTTATGGTACCTAATTTTTATGTTCTTGAGGGCAAAGACAAAACGTTTGTTGAGCAAGGCGGTGGCCATGGGTAAAATGTCCACGAAGTATCTCGTATTACTCGATATGCATGTGGAGGAATTTGGATTGGCACGCCTCTGAAGTAGCTAGGTGTTGGTAAGCGCGTTGAACAGCATAATATATAGTGTTTTTGATTTATAACTTTTTTCCTCTGATGTTAATCAACACTGCAATAAAAGGAGAATGTGTAAAAACGGAACAATTATGATCCGTCAAGGCCTACTGGTAGTTTAATTTAGTAAAAAAGAAAAGATTACAATAATGGAAAACCACCTAAATACTGTAAATACGTGCTGTTAGGCCGAGAAGCGATGTTGTCTATTTGGATCGCCGTTAAAGGGAATAATCAGCTACCCTTATAGGCGGATTCACGCTGACGTCATTGTGTACATTTTTGCTCATTTGTATACGGCTTTGTGTACAGAAGGAAACATGTTAGGTAAGAACTGACTTCAGGTAGCTAAAAAGCTAGGGAAACTTAGTACATGGTGAAATTTTTCGCTCTTTGGGTGTAATATTCAAGGAGAAATAGGCCTTTTGCAACAAACGATCACATGGTACAAAATCCGCCATACTGGAGGGCAAGCTCATTATTATTCCCGCACTGGGACATTAAAACAAAGGCCAGTCAAGCTTGACTGGTTGAGGTCTCTTTGTTTTAACGTCCCAGTGCGGGAATAATAATGAGCTTGCCCTCCAGTATGGCGGATTTTGTACCATGTGATCGTTTGTTGCAAAAGGCCTATTGTCTTTCAAAAAGTGCAAAATTTCTGGGTGGCAAAAGCGCTAATGAGCTCATACATTCTTTGTTAAATTTTGAGTTTTTAAACCCGTGTTGCACAAAAAGTATTCAATACATCAGGCTCATATTCACTGGCAGAGTTAATCGTACTATGACCATTCAATATACAGAACTGATTTATTTGTAGCTCCATCAAAAACTGAATTGCTTCTGCTAATGAGGCAAATATTGTAAACAAGGATTCCCCTATACATGGTGACATCTGCCATATGTTCTGTAGGGAACTCCCATGGCTTTGCGTGATGGCCTGCTGCGCGGTTTGTCACTGGCCTTTCTTTGTTTCTGGGACGTACTGTGTTTGTGGTACATTTCTATAAGTAAATCTGCTACGAGAAACAGTAACTATGCGACTCATTTTTAATCACATATAGATTATCCTTTGTAAATAGGTTTGTAAATAAGTGTAATGAGCTTTATATATGATAACAACTTGTAATTAAGGTCTCTTTATTTTGTAATTTTTCTTTGTACTGCGCCTGTGAGCATCTCCCAATGTAACAGGCGCGCTATAAGTAATAAATTATTATTATTATTATTATTATTATTATTATTATTATTATTATTATTATTATTATTATTATTATTATTATTATTATTATTATTATTATTCTGTGTAGGTATGAAATGAAGAGATGAATTTACTAAAACAGTTCAGTTGTGATAGAGCATTAGTAAATGGAGGGATGATAAGTACTAACTGTTTTAACAGAAGTGTCATGTTATTTAGTCACTTTTAGATGAAAAAGGATCGATGGTAATGGCTCTTTGAAAAGTTCCCTGATACTTGTCATTTTCAGGTGGCTCGAAACAGTTTGTAGCAGTTTCTAAGACGTAGACTTTGATGGGTCATTGTAATCACGCTATATGGGTTGATGCGAAACTCATGGTATCACAAATCTGCCCAATCTTTGGTGAACAATGTTGCTGTCAAATCTGTGGCACAGTGCGTTACCATAGCAACAATAGGTTGTTGCAAGTTGCAATCATCAATTTTACATAACAGAGTACCATAGCAACAATATAAGCTGCTAAAAACACCCTTCAGTTTAGCTTTTAGCACTTACAACTCAAAAACGAGCTCGGTGACCCCTAATTGTTTTCCTCGAATTATGATAAGCCCGATAAGATGCACTTTTTTGCAAAGTTTAAAACAATGAGGTAGCGCTGAATGCACTCTGCAGAAGTTTTTTAAACTTTGCAAAAAGTTGCATGTTATCATGCTTATCATAATTCGATGATAAAAAAATAGGGATCACCGAGCTCGTTTTTGAGTTGTAAGTGCTAAAAGCTAAACTGAAGGGTGGTTTTAGCAGCTTATATTGTTGCTATGGTACTCTGTTATGTAAAATTGATGATTGCAACTTGTTTACCAATGATTGGTAATTAGTATGATACCATTATCGTAGCATCACTTGTTAAACAGTGGCAGTATTCATCCCTCAAAGTATAGCTGTTAGAAAAGTACTGGAAACTGTTGCCAGCCTCCTTAAGTGATGTTTGTTATGCATTTACAGTATCTTATTTCAATGGCAATTTAATTAAAATGTAGCTGTTATTTCACGTTCTTGGTAGGCCTTGTGCCTGAGTCAGTAAAAGAGGCTCTAAATTTATGCTGGTCCTGGAAGCAGTGGTACTCTGTGCACGCGTTCCTTTCTATTGTTTTATAGTTAGATATTCTATGTTTTCTATTATATTAGGCATTTTAAGATGATCATGATGTTTTGTACTCCAATGATACAGATATGGACTGTATTGAGAAAGGTCTCCATCATTTGATTAAGTTAAAAACGTGACAATATCAATAACAAAAAGGATAGGATATTTCCAAACGTTTCTAGTGATAAAGAGGATAATCTTGAACTCGGGAGAAATGTAGCACTCATCTGTACCTTAAGCTGACGTGTTGAAAAATACAACTTATTTATAGCTAGGCGTAATGTACATTAAATAATAGTGGTACTCTTAATCTGGATTGAGTGCAGGTTATTTTCTGGAATGGTTCCATTGAATTTGCAGGGAAGGCTATTATCAAGTAGTGCTGGGAGGAATGTGCTAAACTAAACACCCAATAGAGTTTCGTGGGCTAATAGCAGGTGAACACGTTTCGTTAGCACGGTTCTTTTGTATGTCAACTGAAGCAGAAATTCCATGCAAATGGCGAGGACGCTTCAACGTAAGTGTCCCCATTTGTTATAAAGTACATCAGTAGTTGTAAAATGTACCTGGGAAAGAACGTATCGATCGCGTGGGATTGTTCTGCATCTCGCGAATGCGCCATATTCGTAGTGTCGATATTGGACTGGAGCTGGCTTGCAATGGAGGCTCATGCGGTAGAATATCTTTAAATAAAAAGACATTGACGTCATTTCCATTTGAAAAAGAGTACAGGCATTGGCGTCAGTTGCAAGCTAGTTTCAGTGTAATACCGAAAATAGGAATATGACCTGTTGAAAGCGTTCGTCACGTGGACACTTGTTTTCATGAAGCTAGCAGAAAGCTTGAGGACTGTCATGCTATCTACTGCAAAACAGCAGGGAGCTATTTCGAATTGTAATTAAATGTAGCTTTGTTTAATGGGGAATACATCTCCAAAATTTGCACACCCTGTTTGCTTTGCCGCCGAAAAGGATTTGTAACGTGAAATGTTTTAGATCAGGTGTGAAGAATGGAACTGTTTCGAATGGGAAATTGTGATGGCAGTTTCAACTCTCTAGTTCTTTTTATTGTCTTTTTAGCTGGAGTATGAGTTGCCCAGGCCTAACCAGAGTATCTTGTAACTACATGCTCTTAGCTTCATGATTAGAAATAAGATTTTTAAGACATGTTTATTGCATGGAAGGTGTTACTATTGTTAAGGAAACGCCTCGTTTAACAGAAGACACGATAATAGGAGAGTAAAAGTATAAATTTATTGAAAAGTAAAATTTTAGTAAGATAGTAATTTTATTGATTGATTGTTGTGTGATATGAAGCTATAAACACAAAGCAAAGTTATGTTGAAAAGAACATGCTGCCAAATATCTAGACGAGGTTCCCCATTTTGTTTATTTTGTTGCAAGTTGAAGATTACCCTAAACCAAATGGGTTTGGCTTCAACTCAAAATGGAGTGCAACTAGTTTTTGAGTGCCTTTCGATGAGAGAGGGAACGTTCATTATAAGGAGCTGTTGAATTTTTCGCTCTTCTCTGTCATCGTTACGTTTTAAAGTGCGCAGCTCAAGACAGTCAAGTTGTGTTTCTCGATAGACGCTAGTTGAACTCGTGGGCCACGCTTGTAAATAGCCAACTATTCTGTGTCCTGTCAGTTGTGATTTTTAACCATGTCATGTTCATTGACGTTATTTGTTTCATCATTCGGTTTCATTGCTCCAGAAAAGCAAAATAGGGAAAATGGTCAATTTGACTTGTATTGTAAGGTCGTTATGTGTGTTGTGGAATGCCAGTTGGTATGGATTTGTCAATGGAAGTGATAATTTTGCACATTCAAAGAAAGTAAGGCAGGAAATGCGAGGAAGTTTGGATATGTAATGAAAAATGCTCAAACTAGATACATTTTGTAAGCCACCAAAAATAACCCTAAGGTAAAAGGAACCTGGTAGCCTTCGTTTATTGTTGTTGTAGCGCGTCTGTTTGCCGTTTGAGGGATTGACGCACACCAAATAATTCAAGATGTCCAGATTCAGAGACGTTTTGGATAGTACTTTGAAAACGTCTCTTGAAAGAACTGAAACGACAACACAGCTTAATGTAACCCTGATGAACATTCTGTCTTACTGAATCTGGAGTGACGCTTATATCTACTGCATGTTTTACCGTTTGAAAACATGATAAGTATTCTTTGAGAAAATCAACCATTGTGTTAATGTTGTTGGAATCTGACACGCAGGAGGATGACACTACACGTTACATATTCAGCTCGTATTGACCGTCACGTTTGTAGGGGAACAAAACAGTAGCAGCAATATTATTTTGAGATGAAGTCATGATTAAGATCTCATTCAATATTGGCATAAGTTATCCCCCAAAAATGTTGCTTAGAAAGACAATGGCATTGTTTTCCCAATACACTCAATATTTGTTGTTCCCTCCTAACAACCCTAAGAAATGTTTTTTTCCGTTACTTCCCTTGAACTGGATAGCATCGTGGAGATCGTTCAAGCAAAACAGCTATAACAACAGCAAGAACACTTTATTGGCCGTTTGGAAGTTTATACAATTGCTTTTGAAAAGTTGAGGAGTTACCAGCTTGCCGAAAAAACTAAAAAGCTCAGTGAAATTGTCAGGGAGCTGGTGATTCCTTGTTGCTATGCAGGTATAGAAGTAAATAAAATACCAAGCAAGATAAAAAGTGAACCGTAAGTTGTAATGATAGAGTACTATTTGTTGA
>CAXHUQ010000129.1:57500-60662 GCA_964020085.1 Micromussa lordhowensis
AGGGAGCCAGCCGGCCACGCCTGGGGATCTGCCGGGCTGATTAGCATAGTGCGAGATTTTGCGCAGCTCCGATACTTCGCATTTGGACCCGGACCGACCCCGGGAGTGCTTTGGTGGTATTAGTTTGCAAAGTTGCGACGCGCGCAAAGTTGGGCTAATTAGCAAACGGGCTGGTTAGCATAGTGCGAGATTTCGCGCAGCTCCGAAACTTTGCATGTGGACCCGGACCGACCCCAGGAGTGCTTTGGTGCCATTAGTTTGCCAAGTTGCGACACGCGTCAAGCTCGGCTAACTAGGGAGCCAGCCGGCCACGCCTGGGGATCTGCCGGGCTGATTAGCATAGTGCGAGATTTTGCGCAGCTCCGATACTTCGCATTTGGACCCGGACCGACCCCGGGAGTGCTTTGGTGGTATTAGTTTGCAAAGTTGCGACGCGCGCAAAGTTGGGCTAATTAGCAAACGGGCTGGTTAGCATAGTGCGAGATTTCGCGCAGCTCCGAAACTTTGCATGTGGACCCGGACCGACCCCAGGAGTGCTTTGGTGCCATTAGTTTGCCAAGTTGCGACACGCGTCAAGCTCGGCTAACTAGGGAGCCAGCCGGCCACGCCTGGGGATCTGCCGGGCTGATTAGCATAGTGCGAGATTTTGCGCAGCTCCGATACTTCGCATTTGGACCCGGACCGACCCCGGGAGTGCTTTGGTGGTATTAGTTTGCAAAGTTGCGACGCGCGCAAAGTTGGGCTAATTAGCAAACGGGCTGGTTAGCATAGTGCGAGATTTCGCGCAGCTCCGAAACTTTGCATGTGGACCCGGACCGACCCCAGGAGTGCTTTGGTGCCATTAGTTTGCCAAGTTGCGACACGCGTCAAGCTCGGCTAACTAGGGAGCCAGCCGGCCACGCCTGGGGATCTGCCGGGCTGATTAGCATAGTGCGAGATTTTGCGCAGCTCCGATACTTCGCATTTGGACCCGGACCGACCCCGGGAGTGCTTTGGTGGTATTAGTTTGCAAAGTTGCGACGCGCGCAAAGTTGGGCTAATTAGCAAACGGGCTGGTTAGCATAGTGCGAGATTTCGCGCAGCTCCGAAACTTTGCATGTGGACCCGGACCGACCCCAGGAGTGCTTTGGTGCCATTAGTTTGCCAAGTTGCGACACGCGTCAAGCTCGGCTAACTAGGGAGCCAGCCGGCCACGCCTGGGGATCTGCCGGGCTGATTAGCATAGTGCGAGATTTTGCGCAGCTCCGATACTTCGCATTTGGACCCGGACCGACCCCGGGAGTGCTTTGGTGGTATTAGTTTGCAAAGTTGCGACGCGCGCAAAGTTGGGCTAATTAGCAAACGGGCTGGTTAGCATAGTGCGAGATTTCGCGCAGCTCCGAAACTTTGCATGTGGACCCGGACCGACCCCAGGAGTGCTTTGGTGCCATTAGTTTGCCAAGTTGCGACACGCGTCAAGCTCGGCTAACTAGGGAGCCAGCCGGCCACGCCTGGGGATCTGCCGGGCTGATTAGCATAGTGCGAGATTTTGCGCAGCTCCGATACTTCGCATTTGGACCCGGACCGACCCCGGGAGTGCTTTGGTGGTATTAGTTTGCAAAGTTGCGACGCGCGCAAAGTTGGGCTAATTAGCAAACGGGCTGGTTAGCATAGTGCGAGATTTCGCGCAGCTCCGAAACTTTGCATGTGGACCCGGACCGACCCCAGGAGTGCTTTGGTGCCATTAGTTTGCCAAGTTGCGACACGCGTCAAGCTCGGCTAACTAGGGAGCCAGCCGGCCACGCCTGGGGATCTGCCGGGCTGATTAGCATAGTGCGAGATTTTGCGCAGCTCCGATACTTCGCATTTGGACCCGGACCGACCCCGGGAGTGCTTTGGTGGTATTAGTTTGCAAAGTTGCGACGCGCGCAAAGTTGGGCTAATTAGCAAACGGGCTGGTTAGCATAGTGCGAGATTTCGCGCAGCTCCGAAACTTTGCATGTGGACCCGGACCGACCCCAGGAGTGCTTTGGTGCCATTAGTTTGCCAAGTTGCGACACGCGTCAAGCTCGGCTAACTAGGGAGCCAGCCGGCCACGCCTGGGGATCTGCCGGGCTGATTAGCATAGTGCGAGATTTTGCGCAGCTCCGATACTTCGCATTTGGACCCGGACCGACCCCGGGAGTGCTTTGGTGGTATTAGTTTGCAAAGTTGCGACGCGCGCAAAGTTGGGCTAATTAGCAAACGGGCTGGTTAGCATAGTGCGAGATTTCGCGCAGCTCCGAAACTTTGCATGTGGACCCGGACCGACCCCAGGAGTGCTTTGGTGCCATTAGTTTGCCAAGTTGCGACACGCGTCAAGCTCGGCTAACTAGGGAGCCAGCCGGCCACGCCTGGGGATCTGCCGGGCTGATTAGCATAGTGCGAGATTTTGCGCAGCTCCGATACTTCGCATTTGGACCCGGACCGACCCCGGGAGTGCTTTGGTGGTATTAGTTTGCAAAGTTGCGACGCGCGCAAAGTTGGGCTAATTAGCAAACGGGCTGGTTAGCATAGTGCGAGATTTCGCGCAGCTCCGAAACTTTGCATGTGGACCCGGACCGACCCCAGGAGTGCTTTGGTGCCATTAGTTTGCCAAGTTGCGACACGCGTCAAGCTCGGCTAACTAGGGAGCCAGCCGGCCACGCCTGGGGATCTGCCGGGCTGATTAGCATAGTGCGAGATTTTGCGCAGCTCCGATACTTCGCATTTGGACCCGGACCGACCCCGGGAGTGCTTTGGTGGTATTAGTTTGCAAAGTTGCGACGCGCGCAAAGTTGGGCTAATTAGCAAACGGGCTGGTTAGCATAGTGCGAGATTTCGCGCAGCTCCGAAACTTTGCATGTGGACCCGGACCGACCCCAGGAGTGCTTTGGTGCCATTAGGTTGCCAAGTTGCGACACGCGTCAAGCCGCTATGCCGGGCGATTAGCATAGTGCGAGATTTTGCGCAGCTCCGATACTTCGCATTTGGACCCGGACCGACCCCGGGAGTGCTTTGGTGGTATTAGTTTGCAAAGTTGCGACGCGCGCAAAGTTGGGCTAATTAGCAAACGGGCTGGTTAGCATAGTGCGAGATTTCGCGCAGCTCCGAAACTTTGCATGTGGACCCGGACCGACCCCAGGAGTGCTTTGGTGCCATTAG
>CAXHUQ010000130.1:0-7500 GCA_964020085.1 Micromussa lordhowensis
ATTTTACTTTACATCTGAACCTCTGTTAAGGTAATTCCTTAGTATTGCATTGCGCATCCCTACTGTGCACGATTTTCGCATCATTAGTGCACGCACTTGAGCGCGTGTGCGTACAAAACCTAAGAGATTTCTCTCAAACTAAGCTCGATAGCGAAATAAACGCTCCTTTTCTATTAAACAAGCACAGTGACCCCAATTTTTTTTATTGCTATTTGCTAAGAACAGTCTAATAGAGAACATATTTGAAGAAGGAAAAAAGTTTGATAGCAGAACAAGATTTTTTTTGCAAAATAGTTCCATACTGGGTGTATTTTGGCAAAGGCAAGGACTTCAAGCTAACCACGGAACTGTCCGAAAAAGTTCAATATTCCTGCAACCAGGCAATCAAAAATGGCTTAAATGAAACAATACTACTTATGTGAATAAAAGAAGCTTTACTTTCAAGATAATATTTTGTGTCTTTCAAGTAATCAAGACTTAATTATGTATGAAGATGATTCAATTTTTTAACATGCAACCAGTAAAAATACCCCATTTTAAGAGCCTGCTGACGCGTAAACAAGCACGGTGACCCCATTTTTTTGCATTTTTTTAACGGTCATATCATGAATGTTAACTATGCCAAGTTTCAAAAACGTTTGACAGTAGAACAATTTCAAGGGAATTACCTTAAGTGGCCACCCCTTATTAAAGGGGCTGCGTCACGGTATTTTGATTTATTTCTACCATCGACAAAATTACCTTTAAATTGAAGGAAACCTGAAATAATGCTTTAGAAAGATAGGAAAACACTAAAAAATAATATTAGCCATAAAGGAACAAGGATGGTTAAGGATGGAGAAGATTGACACGGATTACAAACAACAATATTGAAAAATTTAGGCTAAATTTTTCAAACCGTTTAACCGTGACACAGCTCCTTTAAGTGGCCAATTATCAAAGTCCTGAATTATTGTCAGTAAGATACTGTAAATAAAACTCCTATTAACCGGCCACTTCTATTATTAAGCTGCTGCAGCCATTTGTTGGTTGTCCTGATGAGGGCTTCTCTATTGTCTTTACCCCTGCTAAATGGGCACCCAAAATAATACACATAAATGTAACGGTTTGGAAAAGGTGATGGTAGATAAGAGTCCGAAATAAAAGGTGATGAGTGTTAAAACATTTGAACACATGTATAACTTGATTCATCATCATCATAATAAACTTTATTTAAGCAGGGTGACATGAAATTCAGAAACTCTGCTTGCCCTGCTGTAATTTCATCTTTCTAGCCCAAGTCTCTGAGGAGCTAGCCCAAAACTATTTTATTTAATAAGGACAATTCAATCAATTTGATATCCAAAGATAATGTCATTAATAATATGGAGCTTAGATGAACTAATTCCTTTGATTTCCCTTTGGAATTAGAACCTTATACAATAAAACATTAAAAACACTCAATGTGTGGTTCTAGAAAATATCCATTCACCCAACAGATAATTTTTTTTCCAGTTTGACCCCCACCCCCCAAGGATTTTCCATTCAAGGGGACTTCACAGTACTCCCCCCATGAAATTTCCATGACTTTTCTACTTTGGTTCCCCTACCCCTTGGAAATTCCATACCATAAATAATTATAAGTCATTTATTTTAATCTCCTAGGTACTGTAATAAACAATTATTGGATGAGGTTGAGCATGATATCATGAATTATCAAAACCGAGATCTGTGTCATCAGGCAGATAACACAGACACGAGGTTTTGATAATTCATGATATCATGCAAAAACTGAATTCAATAATCGTTTTATTATACATTTTTCACATAATTCATACTCAGAAACAGAAGTGAAGCGTTCAGCCGTTTTGTTTCTGAGGAGAACACTCCTGGGGGTGTGTACCCAGGGGGCTTAGTAACCAGGCAGATGTTGCAGACGCTATTGTGAATTGATTGAATGCTCTCGACCAATCAGATTTTTCTAAGCTAGTCTGATGTATAATAATAAAATTTAGCTGCAGCTGTTCATGGTTATATTGTAGACCAAGACACAAGGCAGCATATTTTTTCACTAGTGAAGCAATTGTAAACCTTGATTTGGTCAAAGATGTACCCTGTTTCATCATACATAATTTATGGAGACATTTACTAGGTCAGGATCAAAGCTGCTGGGTAAAGAATTTTATGCCTTAATGTTTTAAATTTGTCACAAGTTTCATGTATGTCTGTCGTGAAACACAATTTGTTCAATCATACTATAAATAATCAAATGAAATCTTCACTACCGCTCAAGCACTCCTTGCTATCCAGTCGGCTACATATGCTCATAGTTAATAGAGGGGGATGGTTATGAAACTCGTCAATGCTCTTTGTTGTATGTTTTTGTTCGCTTTTTTGGCCTTGACCCTGCACAAAACACAATAGTTGTTTACTCCGTACTGAGGAACTAGCCAATAGAAACGTGTTGGTTACGTAATTCATGCATAGTGTATGAGCACAAAACAAAAGATTGTGCAGGGTCGTGGACCTTCCAACATAAATCTTGGCATTTTTGTTTGCTCCTTTGATGTTTTCCAGGCTTCCTAACCAGTCCCCTCTATTAACTATGATATGCTTCAAGGCAATTAGACAAATGACACTGAATCAACTTTGCTAATTTAAACAAACTATTAACTACACAGAAAACAACTAAAACATGTGATAACCTTGTTACGCCAAGTTTTTGTCTCGCCTTGCTGTCGGGACATGTGGTCAGGAAAAAACTGATTTTGGTCGAATTTTGTCTCTCTCTGTGGAGGTAGCTAAAAGTGAAAATTCTCCATAAAAATTGCCATTTTTATTGAGAATTTTCACTTTTAACTACCTCCATGGATATCTTGTAGAAAATCCCATATAAACCCTTATAATTCGATACATATTGCCTTCACAGAGAGAGCTTGGGCTGCTTGTGCTGACATGAGAAAAGTTATGATCATGCCACTTTGCTAAATTATTGGCAGGGGGATTTGCTTCTTTCAGGGGTTGTTATTTTTGGCGAGTAAAAAACATTAGGGTTAGATATAAAGTTGCTGCAACTGAGCTTACAGAATGAAGACGGAATTTTGTTAAGTTAAAACAGTTTTTGTTGCTGCCACATGGATGGGTTCTTGATATCTACATGTACACAAATTAACATTTCAAAATGTTCTGTGGCATAAGGGTACCATAAAATTCCAAAAGTAGTGACGCCTGGAAGTATAACATAATGCCAAAAAATTGTTGCTAATAATAAATTCCAAAAGTAGGGAGCTGACCTCCACTCCGCACCCCCTCCCCCAAAAAATAGCCAAAAATAGATTTGGTCCGTAACGGAATGCCATAACCTGTTGTTGTTGCCATAACCTGGTTCCTTAATTATTGTTATCATGTTACCATATGTAGGGGGGAAACAAATGTACTATTGAACCTTGGCCTGGCTATTTTTCAGGGGAGGGGGTGCGGAGTGGAGGTCAGCTCCCTACTTTTGGGATTTATTAGCAGCGACAATTTTTTGACATTACGTTATACTTCCGGGCGTCACTACTTTTGGAATTCTATGGTGCCTGTGAGACTATCTAATAAAGTTTTCCTGCCATCAATTAAAGGCTGGTTTCCATCCAACTGCAATACCAGCTCCACTTCTCCCCAAATTCATACTGCTAACTAACTGCCAACGATCTTCATCAGGAATGTACTCCTCAAGAGTGTTCAAAAACCCTTCTCCATCATAACCTCCAACCACGTAAAGTTTACCGCAGAGCACTGTGGCACTGAGAGCACTTCTCCTGTGTATCAGAGGGGAAATAACTGTCCATCTATCAGAAGATGGATCATAACGTTCTACACTGTTTAGCTGTGTGTCACCATTGTATCCACCAATGGCATAAACATAGTTGTTCAATGATGCAGCTCCAGCACCACTGCGATGCTCAACCAGTGGAGATACCAGCTTCCACAGATCAGTATCCACGTCATAGCATTCAACACTGCAATGAAATTTCCATCAAGTGCCATCAGGTACATTTTATTTCTTATAATATTGAGGCCCAATTAGGGTTTTTTGGGATAGTACGGGATATCTGGGTAAAAAAGTAACTACCGGTAGATACAGGACATTTGGTGGAAAATTAATGGGACATGGGGTAAATTAAGATCAGATAAAACAGGATATAGAGTAAGAAAATGGTTAATTTTTGAAACTGGAAGTACCGGTAGCATGACACAGGATATTTAGACCAAAAATTAACAGGACGTGGGATACCCCCATACCAGAAGTAATTAAGTGGGATTAGACAGACACAAATCCTGTATTTTCTGTTTCACATGATTTCTCAAAAAGGAAGAGCATAATCTGTGAGAACACTCTACTTTAATTTATGTTTTTTGACCCCTGCTTAGAGATGTCAAATTAATATTGGGGTTGTATGTTTCTGGTACCATAATAGCTGAAAAAAAGTTTCCTTTCTTTGAGTAAATTTTTTTAAAGCATCCCTTATGAAAAGGGTTCACTGGCTTCTTCATGGTCAAGTCAATTGCACTGTCAGACAGATAATTGGTTACTTAGCTCACTTGAAAAGAAGCATTCACCAACCTTCTTAGCCTGTTTCTTCCATCAAAACCACCTGCTGCATACAGCTTTCTACCAAGTACTGCGATGGCAACACCTACAAAAATCAATTAATTACTAATCAAATACAAACACTATGTTACAGGAGATTCAACCACTGAATTACCAGACAAGCTAAAAAAAGTTGAAACAATGATATAAACAGTATATAAGATAATTTGGTTTTATCAACTGAGTTGATAATGTGAATTGGCCACCGTAAAGAGATTCAAAGCTGACATTTCGAGCGTTTGCCCTTTGTTGGAGTTAATCGAGGAATTGTGGGTTGTGTGTAGCCTATATACAGAAAGATGCCATGGAGCTACATTTTTGTTCTAGAGTTTTGCAGCTTTCTGTGCTCCCTTGATGTAGGGAAAGGCCACAGACTGCCATAGACTGCGGCCTTTCCCTATCAAGGAATCATGGAAAGCCGCAAAACTCCAGAACAAAAATTTATTTTTCAAATCGGCACCTTAATCCTCATGGTATCAACGAACGCTTTTCATTCAACTAATTTATTCTGTTGCTTTTCACATTACCATGCACCAGCCAATAGCGTAGCTCTATGGCATCTTTCTGTATATAAGCTACACACAACCCACAATTCCTTGATTCACTCTGACGAAGGGCTAACGTTTGAAACGTCAGCTTTTAAATCTCTCTACAGTGGCCAATTCACATTAAAACCAAATTATCTTGTAATACTCCCCACCGATGCAGCACCACAGTTTCTTTAGAAACCTACAATACCCCCTTTACTCAACAGTATATGGATTTGGGAAGCCTGTGGTACATTTTTTCTACAGAACAGGCTGTTGTAATCAGTAAGTTGAGTAACTGCTGTTATCAACAGCATCCTGTCACAAACGCATGACTGTATGAACATGGTACCACAGGAATGCCAAGCACGATTTATTACGACTTTCAATTTCCTCACAATGACACATTACTTAAATTTGCTGCAGTAAGTTATAGGGGTGGTGAATTGTAAATGCAAGGCTTTGTGAGAAGGCAACAATAGTGTTTTTCATTGCAAGTCCGAGACACATTTTGACTTTTTAAATGTGGGTGTGAGACACTCAGACTTCATTTATAAACACAAACAAACAAATCAGGACTTTGAGACTTTCTTTGCATTGCGAAATATTGAGACTCCCGAAGAGCTTTGTGAAAAATTGAGACTGTCAGACACAAATAACTGCTAAAAAAACAAGACTGAAAGACCCTCGAAAATGGTCCTTCAAGGTTTTTGAAATAATTTGCCACCCCTAGTTATTAGTAATTCATCCAGGAAATGATCTTTATACCTATTTGACCATTGATTTTAAAAAATAAATTATATTATACCTATTCTGGGAAAGTTCAGTGGCATAACAGTTGTCCATTCATCCTGCTTGGGATCATATCTTTCCACTGAAGTATGACAAGTGTTGCCATTTCCACCACCAATGGCATAAATATATCCATCAACAGTTGCCACGCCTAACCTGTTGCGTGGGACGCTAAGGGGTTTAACTGGCCTCCACTCATCTCGGAGAGGATCATATCTATCTACAGAGGCAGTGTCAATATTCCCAGATGAGGTGTTATTGCGACCACCAATAATGAACAGCATGTTGTCTGTGAATGCAGTAAATAAATAATATATGTCTCAATAACTAAGCATGAGGCCCAAGGCCTTGACAGTGGTCATGCTAGGGTTGTCAAATGTCATGTCATCTACCAACAGAAATCACCTCCATCTACATGTACACCATTATCTCATCCAGCTATCTCTGCTGGGCTATTTGTCTGATTCTTTCTAAAAATGCAGCAAAATGAGCCACCAATTCAAACAATAAAAAGTGACAACCCTGTGTGAAGACTTAATATTAATAATAATTACTTTATTTAACCACATACTTTATCTTAGATCATACAGTCCTGTCATAAACTAATGACAGGTATATTACCACAGGCCTGTCATTAGGTTTTGAGTTACCTATAGCCTTGTTCTCCACACCCACAGCAAACCTGTTACTTTGTGGTTGAATTCTATCAACAACAGGCAATTTCACCCGTAGAATCAAAGGAGAATCAAGCATACTCAGCCGTAACAGGTGCTACAGGTTATGGCCCTTAATGACAGCCCTGTTACTGTATACAAGTAAGTTAAGACAATACAGCTGTAAGTGAGTATGCATTAGATTTTGAATTTTAGAAAATAAAATATCTTAAAGCAGTGAGAAACAATGAGTTTAGGACTTTCCACACCTGACTTTGATCTGGATCAATGAGACATAAAGTTTTCTAAAAGGACTTTGAGTGAGCACCTAATTTTTACATGACTTGACTGTGTACCAAGAATAGGTTTATCATGTTCTTGGATCAGTGAACTCATGTCTAAAACGGAAGCTAGCCATCATTGTAAACTACTTTAAACATAATTTTTTATTCTAGATAACAATTTAACAATACAAAAGATTTTTTGTGCCCTCAGCTACAAGAAAGGGGGATATAAATGGTCTAGTTCAAACTTGAACAGTTAAATCTCAAAATTAAGCAACTGCATGCGGCATCTCATACTGTACATCAATTTACATTTCTAAAACCTAAAATGAGAATGACAAAAAAAAACAAAAAAAAAACAAGAAAACTATTACTTGCCAACATAAGCAGCTCCTAATCCACTCTTAGGGATGGACAGTGGAGAGAGAATGGTCCACTTCAGAGTCAAAGGATCAAAACACTCCAGGACATCAAGAGATCTTCTCAGGTACCCCCCTGCAAAAAACATCACAGTGGGGCCAGGGGGGCGCCTCTTATGAATCGTCCTGAGGGTAGACACTCTCTTTGCCTCCTTTCAAGAAAAGAACAAGTTTTGATACTGTGCCAATACAAATGTACATGTGCTGCCT
>CAXHUQ010000130.1:12500-45000 GCA_964020085.1 Micromussa lordhowensis
AATGACTTAATGACTGGTCCCGAGGGGAACAGTGAATTTTGTTTCCAGAGAATCTCAATGTTGAGATTCGAGGGAAACAAAACTCACTGTTCCCCAAGGGACCAGTCATTAAGTCATTTGTTATATAGCAAAACAAAACAAAAGCAAATTTTGAAAAACGCGCTGAGATTCCAGCGACAGCATCAGGCCATGTGCAACAGCGGTCAACATTTCGCGGGTAATAGTGAACTATTTCCCGTTTGACGTCACAGTTTTCCCAATGTTGCCCGCTCATGGCATTTGGCGGGAAACAGCTTCATTGTTAGATGTCATGTGACCGTGAACTAGCCAATGAATGGGCGCGCTGTAGCGGGAAAAACGCCAGCTATATAACAATAAGAGTGATGCGTATGCAAAGATTTCTGGGTTGATGATGCAGGACCGGGGTCCTTTAATTTTAAAGTGTATATGACAGATTTTTTTTTTATTTGCTCGATAAAATTTCCACAATGTACTGAGAAGAATAGCAAAACAAATTTTTCAATAGCGATTTTCTTTGCTAGTGTTTTAATGTATCAAAAGCGTCAAATTTCACTTCCGGTGGGGTACAAAACCGCGAGACCAAAACCAGGAGACTGGGAATGATTGTGACGTCATTTCAGGACTGGAAGCTTTGCTTAAAACAGATTCCTTCGACATTTTCTGATTCTGAGCTAATAAATTTGCTAAAAAATGGTACAAAAGTGCACTGTTCATAAGAAAATAAGAAAATGACGGAGAAATCTGTTTTTATCCATGCTTCAAGTCCTGAAATGACGTCACAATCATTCCCAGTCTCCTGGTTTTGGTCTCGCGGTTTTGTACCCCACCGGAAGTGAAATTTGACACTTTTGATACATTAAAACACCGGCAAGGAAAATTGCTATTGAAATATTTTATTGCTTTTCTTATTAGTGCATTGTAGAAACTTTATTGAGCAAATAAAAAAAAATCTGTCATATACACTTTAACATTTTTCAGCAGGAAGACAGCTGGTTTTCTCAGGCAGGCAAAACTATTTACAGTACTGCTCAAATGTAAGTTACCACCTTCTCGAGAGACGCGTCTCGTTTCTCTCGAGACGCGTCTCGTTTCTCTCGAGACGTGTCTCGTTTCTCTCGAGACGCGTCTCGTTTCATTCGAGTCGTTTCTCGTTCTCGCGAGTGCACTGCAAGTACCAGTGCTTTGTATTGTGGTAACACACAAAGTCAACGTTCGAATACAATAATGTGAGGATTACAAATTTTCATTTTAGGTGGTGAGATTAAGAAATGATCATCGTTTGATATTTTTTTTTTTACAGAGACTTTTTTCACATCGGCTTATAGTAGTTTTCATGTCACTGTAGATGTAAATTAAACACTATTCAAGTTCGCGATCGACGCTGACTTGAATCAGCAACACGCTTGTGTTTACACTCTCCTTGAAGCCCTATTTGCGAAAACCCGGCATAAGAGATGACTGTCACGCAATAAAAAAATAAATCGAACAACATCCAGTGGAAAACGTTACGAAATTGTGATATTATGGAAGTTAAATAAGACACTTCTCTAAGTTTTTAGGTTTGTGTGTCTTCCCAAACTTCAGATATTCGTCAAAATGTTTCGCAGAATTGATTTCAGATCTCGCGAAAATGTTTTCACAATGCTGCATGTATCTGCCTAATCCTGCCTCTGTACACTGACAAGAATGAATGACTTGTTTACAACACAAAGCAAGTATCTTTCTGAAAGAAACTGCATGAAGTATAAATGTTATTTTTCCGCATGATTCGGTACTTATTTACTTATAGTTGTGGAAAGATCAAAAGACATAACGCTTGTGAAACTTCTCCTAAATTTAGTGGCGAAAATTTGGGTCATTTGCGAATGTAAACGTGAATTGCATGCTGCGTCATTCTGCATACGTTTTGTCTAAACTAATTCTCAAGCTTTCCGAAGAATTTGAAATTATGCTTTCCACTTAATCTGTTTACTCATTACAAAACTTTTGCAGCTTAAAATGGCGAATTTGAGCGATCTGGTGGATTTTGCGTTGACTGTGAAAGTCTACACGTTTATATGAGAAGGAGTCAGGGGTGGAAGGCTCATTTTCGACCGCTCCAGCGCCAAGCAGAGTTGAATCGCCCTGCTTCAAAATCGAACACCATATAAACTGAAAGGTTGATGCTTCTTCTCGTGGCATTCAATCGAAGATCCATTAAAAATCCAAGTGCTAACTGTCGAATAATTTTTGAGAAATTTTGAAGCGATCAGCATCCTCAGCTGGGATTTCGTATGCCAAGGAGAAGCAGTCATGCTGTTTGCTCCACCCTGATTGGATACTTTCTTTACTATCATCCAATCAGTGTGGAGTAACAGCGTGACTGTGGATGAGCTTTCAGAAAGCAAGTCGTTTGAACACAGCACGAACACAGCGTGTAAAATGATTTTCACAGAGCATTTTTTAAACATCTAACAAGCAGTTTCATCAGTAGCTCATGTTGACTATCCCTCTACAATACTTCCTAAATGACATAAAAGCATCTTCGATGTTCGTAACTTGTTTGAAAATATCACGTTGCCGAAAACTACTTTTGTATACGAACGTGCGATATCTTTGTTCGACATGAATAGAGCAATCAATCGATACACAGAGTATCTTACAGTGACATTCGATCGCAATTTGTATTGATACTTACATGTGAGTATAGTAGCACCGTCTTTGATATGCACGATGGCTTCTTGCAAGTAATTTATATTCCAGACTAAATGCTTCAGTGATTCTCAAGAGAAACGAGACGCGTCTCGAGAGAAACGAGACTCGTCTCGAGAGAAACGAGATGCGTCTCGAGATAAACGAGACGCGTCTCGCGAGAAACGAGACGAGAAGTGGTAACTTACATTTGAGCGGTACTGTAAACTGAACTTATCTAGAGAAAATCATTCTGCTAGATCATCCTCCCAGACGGCTTGATAGCTCAGTTGATAGCTCACAGAGGCTTGATAGCTCACAGAGGTCATGGGTTCGAATCCCATTCAGGCCTGAATTTTCCAGGCTTTAATTTTATAACTGCTCAAGTTGTGTACATTACTGCGATGATCAATCATGTCTTCAAACAGCTAATTAATCTAAATTAATTACGTTAATCTACTTAATTGCCAATTAATTAAGGAGTGACAGCGATATTTTCTTGGAAGTAAGAAGGAAGTGTGCTTAGTGAATTTCATTCAGATCAAATGATCTTGGTTTGTATTATGTACCTAATGTTCCCTTGGAGGTGCAGTGGCTCAGGATTTAGTGGTCCTGGTTTGAGCCTGGCCAGGGTTATTGCATTGTGTTTTAGGGCAACACACTTCACAACATTACTTGTCTATGAATTCCTCCACTTAGGCGTATAAATGGGAACCAGCAAATTCAATCCTGGGGAGTCCTGTGATTGTCTAGCATTCCGTCCAGATGGGAGTAGATTGAAATACTCCTAGTTATTTCATATTAAAGAAACCGGGATAAACTCCGGTAGTATGTGGAGACTTCACATGTCCCCAGTACTGTACTGGAATGTACTTCTTGTCGCCCAGGAGAGTAAGTGTACCTGGAAAGTGTTATGGCAAGCTGACAAAATAATGGGGATAACCTGTTATTGACTAGCATTCCATCCAGGAGAAGTACAGATACCCATACATGTGGTTGCAGTGTAAGCAAATTCGATCAAAAGTTCAACGCTCCTTGGATCCATCGACTTCAATGTGATACTGTTTTGGCGACTTTCCACAACGTCGTTTGTAAACATTGCGTAGAAGTATGGGCTGAATGAGGCTAGGACAAGCTTGTGAGCATGGATCTCGAGTTCTCCGACACGAAGAACGATGTCACACAATTGTTTCCTTTTTCGTAAATCGTTCATAATACCGAACGTTAATTTCATATGGTCTTCTAAGAAAACATTTTCTTCCATAGGATCCATTGCCGCATAAAGGAATTCTTACAGTGTATATTTTTCTTGTAAAAAACTGATGGGTTGTTTTTTTTCCACACCTGAGTTTGTATAATGATTGGTAGCAGCCGCTGTTACATTGTGGGCGCTTTCCACTAGCATGCGCAGGAAAACACCATCGAAACAAGGCAGACACAAGGGACCACTACTGACAATGTGCACTTCTTGAGCGCAGATTTAATTGCATTGTGTTTTAGGGCAACACACTTCACAACATTACTTGTTTATGAATTCCTCCACTTAGGCGTATAAATGGGAACCAGCAAATTCAATCCTGGGGGGTCCTGTGATTGTCTAGCATTCCATCCAGATGGGAGTAGATTGAAATACTCCTAGTTATTTCATATTAAAGAAACCGAGATAAACTCCGGTAGTATGTGGAGACTTCACATGTCCCCAGTACTGTACTGGAATGTACATGTACTTCTTGTCGCCCAGGAGAGTAAGTGTACCTGGAAAGTGTTATGGCAAGCTGACAAAATAATGGGGATAACCTGTTATTGACTAGCATTCCATCCAGGAGAAGTACAGATACCCATACATGTGGTTACATCATGCTGTAGAAACTAGATAGTATAGTTCCAAAAGCATCAGTATACTCTGGCCCAAGTGTATGTACCTAGATATATATCTAGATATTGATGGGATCAATACTGGCTTCACCACTATAGAATTTATTTCATAGTGTCTTTTACCTGCAGATCCTGCTGATAACATGAAAGACCTTTTGTACCAAATCACCACCAAAGAGATGATGTCCACAGTCAAACGAATGGGTTACATCAACAACTTCACAAAGGTATAATAAATTTTATGTATCAGTGTGTGCCATATACCATAAACGTCCATGAATAGACCCATTTCAGTTAATTCCCAATCTGGAGGACAAAACAATAACTTAAGATTGTTTTGCATTTGAAAGGATTGTTTCTCTCAGGGGAGAAAACAACCACTGTTTGTCCTCCAGATTGGGAATTACTGAAATGGGTCTATAAGCCACATCTGTAGATAAGCTGCACCCCCAATTTGGAAGTGCAGATTTTGGAAAAAAAATAAAAACAATAAAGTTCCAGTAGACTTGTATTGCTATAAACAAGCAAGGACAATCAATCAAGTTTTTGAAACACTGACATAGAAGTTGTTACCATCTTTTACATTCATCAAGTCTAAACAAAGCAAAATTTCATTTGTTGTACCTTCTTTTTCATTTGAATTTACGACATCTTTAACTTAAAATGCTTTTTTGATCCGACTTTTCAAGATTATCACTTCGAAACTCGCCATAAAGTTAAAATTCCTTTGCCATTGAAACAAAACAAATGAGTGTATAGTAGCCAAGCTTTAAATGTGGGGAGGAGTCTGGGCGTTGTCTGGGAATCATAACACAGAAAAGCAAGTGCATTGATGCAATCACTTCAGTTTCTATTTCATTACTGGTAGTTAATAGTACAATTGCCGTCTCCCCTCTCCACCCAATACAATGCTGAAAATCAGGTAAAATTGCAGGTACTAGTTTTCAACATTGTATGTGGAGTGGGGGGCGAGCTGGTTAGATAGGTAGGTGAAGTTGTATTCGCGTCTGGCGTGTGTGCAAAAGTGCAAATTTGTCCCAAGACTTTTGCCCATGATTGAAGGTTTTGTTTTACCGGTAACTTAACTGAAGTGAAATTTTTAATGGTGTAAATGCAGTAGTAAACCCATGTAAATGTTGGCAAAATCAAAAGTAAGTCAACCCAGGTTTGTCGACAGCTGAATGCCTCATCAGGCATGGTTTAGCTCTGTAACTGATGGTAACCGAGGAAAAGAAGACAAGGTCGTGCCATCTTGGCGGCAATTGTTCATGTGTTGAGCGTGTAAAGAAAAATGCAATGGGCAAAAAAAGCTAAATTAACTAATGTTTAGGAAAAGAACCCCTGGACTGCCGTGTTCCTTTCATTGTCAAGTGCTGTAAGTGTTTCCTTTCTCTTAATAACTCATCTCAGCAGCAGAGTATATATAGGGGCAAGAAGAAAACCCATTGGTCACAAAGATAAAAAAAATCATAATTGAGGTCTATGGAGAAGGAAAAGCAAATATTAGAATTTAAAGCGGTCCCAAATAAGAAGTACCGCTAAATATCTATGCAGCCTGTGCTCTCCGGCAGATGCCATTTCAGGGTTTTTTGGCAAAGAAAAAGGCGTTCTGCAAGATATCAATATTCATATACAAAGCTTTATAATTTAGGAAAGTTTGGCTTGTAATCACAGCCAGCAAATTAACAATGACCCTCGTTCGGCATTGGAGTAGTCTGTTAGTAAAGTCAGGAGTTTTATAGTTTCCCAATAATGCCAGTGCCATTGCAACTCTTGCTTGCCAAAGTAGGGAACATATACCAGATGGTTGGTCTCGGGAATGAAAGTCCTGTCTTGTGATGCCAGCAGCTTGGACCTCAAGAAAAGTAAAAGCTTGTTACTATTTGAAGCAAGTTGCGTTACCGTAACGCCTGTTCATGGTTGTTTTTGTTACTATTGCCTCATCAAAAAATGGATGGAACTGATGTTTAAATCACTGACCTGGTCAAGGTAGAAACTGGTGTATTCCTCTAAAGCCTGAGTTCTAGACTTGGATAGTAAAGAATGAATTTTCTTTTTAGTCATCAAAAGTTCCTTTCTCAAAAAGTAACTGATGGTTCTTGCATGTCATAATTTGGCAGGGTGGACAATGCTATCCAACACTAGCCTGAATTGCAATTCTGTACAATAAACACTTGGTTTGCAGAGCTTTTCACCGTGGATACACGCGGTGGCATTTGACGTTAGAATGGAATGCCCTTTATGACTTTTCGCTGGCTGACATGAGTTTGTGGCATCGTAGTCACATACAGTGTTTTGAACGACTTGTACTAAGCTCTTGTGCAGATTCCTCTTTGTAAAACACCTTCATGGTGGAGAATTAAGACTCTCTCACAGATAAACTGAGGTAAACTTCGCCCATTGTCATAGAGTCCTCTGGTTTGATTAATTTGTAACTGTACAGACATTTTCGAAATGCTGTCTACTTCCAAACACGATAACTGGATCGTAAGTTTGAATTTAAAACCAGAAAGCCCCCGTTTGATTGGCTAATGAACAACGGAAGTCAGAATCTTTTGCTGTTCACCTGGCTTTTGTTTGAGTATGTGTTGAGTCTGTTTCAAAATTTCCTGCCGTTTTTTATTCTGTGAATAAAATTGTGTTTAGTATGTTTCATACTGTTTTGTCTTCAAAATTTCTGGCCATCATTCAGTAAATTATTTAAATATATTTGTGTTTACTCTTGTCCTGGATGTTCCCGGCAGTCATTCGGTAAATATAATTGTGTTTAGTTTGTTTTGCCTCCACAATTCCCAGTCTATGGGTTTTTGGTAAATCTTTTCCAATTCAGAAAATATTTACTTTCCTTTTCGGTGATGAAAATGAACAATATTTTGCTGTAAGTAGAAGTGTTGCAATCCACTTTCACGTTGCCTTTCACATCAATTCCCAGTCAGATTTGACCCTCAGTTTTGATTGGTCCGAAATATTCTTTATTCTTTTGTTCTGAACTCGTCTTGTAATTTTTGTAGGAGTTACAGTGGTCTAATGGTTGACCTGCTAGTTTCTAGATCATAATCTAATCCGTATTGAGTGCTAGTATGGAAAAGTAATTTACAGTTGTTTGACAAAACTGTGGATTCTCATTACACCTTTCTCTTCCCAGGGCCGGGTTGTTCAAAGCCCGGTAAGTTAACCTAGGGGGTTAGCGAGAATTTTGACTTTAAGTCTGCAAATGTTTGGTGCGTTTTTCTATTTATATTGTTTATTCTTGAGTTTTGAGCTTGAATAATCTCAGACTACCCAAAACATTAGCAATGAAAAACATTTTTAAACAAGAAAAATTAATACGTTGGTTAACTTTTAAACCTGGGTTAGCGTTAACCGGCTTTCGAACAACCCGGCCCAGGAGTGCTAAATTTTTTGCTAGTTAGGAATAGGCTTTGAGCATGCCTGACTATGTTAGTTGTTAAAACTTCACCCCCAATCCTTATTTTTTCAGAATTTTCTTAAAGACTGTATTAACTACCAGCTCTTGTGGTATTCTTTTGACATTTGCTGCTTCTGTAGTTCATTCATGAGCAACAAGCTAAAACAAGGTTTGGGGATGAAATGAGCAAGTCTGAGGTTAACTTGCATAAGGGCTATATCATGATGGATGACTCTAAAGGCAAAATCTTTAGTTTTTTGAGTTATTTTTTTTGAAATACCTCTTAGTCAACGGGTCCAGGCTATGTTATCATTGGGTCAATGGATAAGTGAGTGAGAGATGTATGTACAGTGGAATCCGGATTTCTCGAACCTCCAGGGGAAACGCAAATTGGTTCGAGAAATCCGAGAGTTTGAGAAATTGGGGGTAAAATTACAGTGTTTGACTGAGGGGAGGGAACGACTTTTGGTTCGAGTTATTGGGAGGTTCGAAAAAATGAGGGTTCAAGAAATCGGGATTCCACTGTATGTCACACCAATCAGATTGGAGCTACTATAAACAACCAGTGTAACTTGATATTTTTATTTGTTAGTTTCAAGTGGTAACCTGACAGTTTGTTTTTCATGCACAAGTAGTTGCAATTAAAACAGGCAAATCAGACTCTTGTTCACACGGTCAGAATAAACAAACAGAAAGCCAGTCTAGCGGCATGTCCAGAAACTTTAACTTGATATGAATGTTTGGACGTCTCTTTTCAAAATATCGTGCATGAATGGAAATTCTTAAAAACGGGAATTCTTAGCAGAGATTTTTTAGTTTTCTGGTATGGAACATCTTGAAATATTCCCGAAGACTCCATGGTGGCAAGTTAAACCGCAAATTACTTATCTAGATTAGACTTTGGGTGCATTCCTTTGAGGTGATCTGGATCAAGATCACTGATCCAAGATTACTCGGATCATGTGCATCAAAGGAACCAGATATTTGATATCAGCGATTCAGTGAGCGTTTTAGCGATAACCTACAATACAAACTATTTTCAACGACTGACTCTGGAAAGCTGACACACTAACTTGGAACAAACGCCTCTAACCAGATGTCAACAACTACCGGCACCTTACAAATGACTTTGTCCACTACACAAACGAAACCGACAAATGGACCCTTAACAGGCCAACTTTATTTGACTAACAAAAGACGGACCTCAAACAGACCGATTTGACTACCAATAGATGGATCAAAACCGACCATTGACTGATGACAAACTTTACATGAGTCTTTTGCCAATACCATCATGGCTAAACTGACCAATCACTTTCAACGGACCAGACTTATAACACCATCAACTGACAAACACTATTCACTTGACTCTAAAGATGACTTCTGTTCTGGTTGTCGAAACGTCATTCACCACCAACACAGAGTTCTTTTCAGAACTACCCTCACCCAGACGATCGACAACCACAAAATACGAACAACTAGAAAACATTTTGTAAGCTACACCTACAGTGGACCAAATTCTAATTTTTTGTGTGCTGGACATTGTAACCAAGCAAACTTGTTGGATTAACCTTATCATAACTGTCAAGAGTGGGTTGTGTTACCTCCAACTCTTGCATGCATTGCGTGCCTATGTTTTGGATTTTTTAGGCTACATTGTGACTCAAATGTACTGTCAATTCCTTTTCAACAGTTGATTCAAAATGTGGGTGAGAATGCTAACTTTGGTTACTCTCTAGAAGAAATCATTAAATGGTAGGTGACATGATAATTATTACATATTGACAATGTAAGTATTTCTCTTTAACCATATTAAGCTTCAGATGTGTACATGTAAACATGAACAATGCTGGCACGGATTGGCTGGCATTGGATTCAGTTAAATCCTTGACTTTCTGTGCCGCGACGAAATCTCAAAAATAGCACCAAAACACCGCCATTTTGTTTCACAACCGAGTTTGGGGAGAATGGGTCCAGCGGCTGTTGTGATGTCTACCCAGGAAGCTTGAATATCTCACATCCTCTCATTTCCTATAGAATGGTGCAATACACATCCGAAAAGTGCGCAAAAATGCTTTCCAGAATTGCTATCGGCTGTTGTAGCAATATCCCAGATTTAAGGAAAGATATACTGTCCAATTTTCTAGCGATTATCTGTCAATGATACAATTGCTGGTGATGACGTCACTAAATGACGTCACTAAATTTTAAACTTCAGAAATATTGATCCTCCTGAAATTGTACTTTCATGCTGTATGAGAGCAGCTAAAAACTAATATTCATACATATTTTCACTCCGAATGGGTTCTTGGTTTAGTGATAGACTGCCCTTGAATTTCTAAGCTTCTGCGTGACGTGACATTTACATGACGGGCGAGAGAGCTGTTATGGACGTTGGTTTAAAAGGTGACTTATTTCGGGGAATTCTGCTATCTGAACAGTTCTTGTATTAGAATAAAGTACTATTGTTACGTTTTTGAGTTATTCGAGAGATAAATTCACTCTTTCGTAGCAAAACTCAGTGACAGATGTTTCTGCTGGTTTCCGGCCGCCATGTTGGTGCCCATGTACATGGGCACCAGCATGGCGTCTCCATACAAATCTCTATAAATTTGGGGAAAACGTTTCTTCGCATATCTTCCATTCGAAAAATTTTTGTGATCTGAATCTTGGAGAGTCTTTGCATATGTACCTTCTTTCTATTTCCAGATTCTGGACTTAATCTATTAAACGGTTTTGATTTTTTATTTTGATCTATTTTGAATGGCGTGACACTGAAAACCAGCAATAAAGACGTAAATGACGGGTTGATTTTGTTGAACCGAAACAAGCAAAGTGAATCTGTGAGAACCATTGAAGAACCCTCACTGGAATTACTTCCGCAGGCTTCTAAACGCTATTTTCAAAATATTGTGCTTAAAGCCAACCAGCAATTTGTAGAAATACTACCGACAACGTAATCTTTTAATCCCGCAGTATTTATAACATAGCTGGCAAAGTTATGTGATCAATCACTGAAGAGGCGTCACGACCGATGTACTGCCACGCAAATAGGTCACAGCTGTACGCCGCCAGCCAACATTTGTTTCTCTTTTGATTTAGGTAAAAGTCGAAGATTAATTCTTTAGAATTACATGATAACAAAATTGTTAGACTCACAGAATTTTTTGAAGGTTTAGAGATCAGCAGTGCAACAAACATTCTGTGCAATAGTATCGAAAATATGACCACGTAACATCTGCGGACAGCTTAGGAAACACATCCATTTCACTTATCCGATAAGTTTTACTGCAGAGTTTGAGAGAAATTTGCATTGGTTGTTTGGAGTTACGACCTAAAATGTCTGACAATGTGAAATCGGTAATTGTATGAAATGTTTCCTTCGGCCTTGCCTCCCACAGCTTTAAAAATACATGTCTAAACAATTCTACAATTTTCAATCGATCAAAGCCAGTGTTTTGGTTGAGCTTTCTACAATCGCAGTCAAAGTATGTGCGAGGCCAATGCTTAAACAGAACTGAGTAAAAACAAGCTTTAAATCCATCGAGTTTATGGACTAAACGTTAAATACCATGGCTGGAAATAGAAGCTCGCTTCTGTGAAAGGATCAAAATAATTTTAGAACAAAGAGCTGCTATGTGCGGAGGTCATTAAGTCTTGAAAACTACAACACTAATGTCGCTCCTGTAAACATGAAGCATTCCAGAAAGTAAAATTCAAACTAGATTTAATAGAACAACCGTACCCTGGCAAAATACATTTTCGCTAAGGACAAATTTAAACGGGCTATACACACGCGTGAGAATCTTGTGTTCAGGTGACAAAATTGCCATCCAACTGACTCAAAGCAGTCCTTGAGTTTTCTTTTTTCGTTGTCCGGCTTGAAATATTGCAAATTGCTCTCAAAGTTCCAAGCAGCGAGTTCACAGTTGTCAAGCTTGCTTTATCGAAGTTTATTTTGGAGTGTCCCAACTTGAAACTTAACTCTGACTCCAGTGACGAAAAAGAGAGGATTTTGAAACAAAACTTGCTTGTTTTAGTCCCAAAACGTACTGGAACTATTAGATTTGCTTTCCATTTTCTCGAGCAAATGCAGAGAGCTGACTGAGGCGCTATTGTGTTTGGTTCCTGGGTAGACGTCATCAGTGACTGTCGTCCCAGACTCCCTAAAACTCGGTCGTGAAACACTTCAAGCGCTACTTTAAGGATTCAACCAAATTAAAATTTTTTTTCGCCCAGGTGCTTCGAATAACAAGTGGATTCGTTTTAGGAAAAAAAAATTGGGGGGTTAGGTGCACTTTAAGTTCTCATACATAAAGTGCTTATTGCGGGCGACCAGCGGAGCCCGCAATCCTAATCTCAACATTGGTTTCAAACGCATGCGTGGCAGTTATATAGCCTTGCAGTGACTCGAATTTAGCAAAAAAAGTCGTCCTTCCAAATATTTGTCCCTAGGGACACTAAGAACCAATGAAATGAAAGGACGTAATTTTAGCACAGGCGCTTTGACCACGCAAGACAAACACGAAGCAGCAGTAATTTGAGCACAGGCGTTCTGACCGCTAGAAACCAACACCAAGCAGAAGACAATTCTTACCAAAGCATAGCTGTTTCACCTTCCATAGTCAATGATCTTTAATGTGGTTGAAGGGTCAAATAATATGTAAATTTTGCCTTCTTGAAGCTAAGAATGTCAAGAATCACGTGCAGTTCATGCAGAAGTGACGGTCCATAAATTGGAATGCACACAACACAATTTTATCACGTGGACGACGTCTATTTTGTCGAAGAATCACGTGCAGCTCATGCATAGCTGGCGCGCCGTCCAATCAAAATTGAGCGTGTGAGATTGTGATCGGAACGTTTCCTGTCCGTGTCTGTTGTTGTCGGGTTACATCAAATGACCTTGACTAAATCAATATGTCCATTTTATAATCAACAATGTTTTTATTTACAACGTGAAAAAATAACCATTTTGTCAAACCCAACACAAAATAGAACTAGTGTATAATCAAACTGGTGTTACTGTTTCACAAGGTCAGTAAAACCACTCTTAGGTCCCTTTGTCTCGTTTTAGGGAAAACAATCACCCACACTATGCAACCCTTTATTGCCCTGCAAATATAAATGCCCAAAATGGAAAAAGAACACAACGCCACTGTTTTACAATGAATTCGTTAACCTCAGTGAAACAAATTTATGCATAGCCCTCGCCCGCACTTCCTAACCTGTGGTTATTACTAGTTATAATTAGTCTGCCAATAAGTCCATGTTACATCTACATGTAAGTAGTGTCCATTTTGCTATTGGTTGAAGCTGTGTATCATAATCAGTAGGTAGTCAATAGAAATATTTTCAAACTGTATTTTAACTGCTTAGTTTTATAAGATTTTGAAGGGGAAGAGAACAATAATATTTGGCTTTTTTTCTTTTAAATTTGTAGCTTAATGCTGCCTCTAGTTTCAACAGCAAAGGAATTGAGAGCGGCAGGATTGAGGGCATTTCGTCATCTGTTTTCTGATGGGAAAACTCTTTCTAAAATGCTGGAATTCAGGATTGACATCTTCATTGTGAGGTAAGATTTTTAAAATACCAGAAAATCTATGGAATAGTTGGAATTTAGGGAAGCCTTTAGAATTTTTGATCTCAAATGTACAAGGTAATATAGAGGGCCTATTATACTCTGGCAGTTTGGTGGTTTAAGCAAAGTTTGAGTGCCAGTTCAGTGCGGGTACATTCAAATTCGTCTGGCGATTTATGGTTAAGAAATTATCGTGCATTTGCAGGAAATCAAAAATATAGCATTATTAATAGCTTGTAGTTTTCGGTAAATTTGTGGTGGTCTTGTAAAGGTGACATAAATTTCACAAGCTTGTATTGACCACACAAACATAGGCAAAACACCCAGGCTGCAAAAGTTGTGCATTTTAATTGCAACTTGAGCAATCTTTGTTTTTGTGAAGAGCCCATTAGACGTCAAAACTTTTTGTTTGCTGATTACTGAATGGAGTTAGCAACAGTTTGTTCTGTTTATAAGATCTTGTGGTCTTTGGGAGGAGAAATAAGATTATTGAGCTATAACATTGTGAAGAGTTTGTTACAGAAGGTACTGCTAAAAGATTGGTTATGATGATAAGGGCAGTTTGAGTTTTTAGGAGAAAACAAAAGCAGTCAAATATGGCAGTTGATGGAATGTACAGAACCCCTATAATAGACCCTTGATATCAAAAGAATATGTACTTATTGACTGAGTGGGAGGGCCGGACGGGAAAATATTTGGCTCGAGGTCAGGGCGTACGGACCGAGCGCGGACCGAGTGCAGCGAGGTCCGTACGTCCTGACCTCGAGCCAAATATTTTCCCGTCCGGCCCGACCTTACTCAGTCAATAAGCATTTTATCATATGACCACTTACTGTTCGAGCCTAACTAGGATGCGATTACATAAGATCAGACGGCTGCGCGCGTGGAACAATTACATGAAAGTTTCTACAACAAAACTTTGTCATTTATCAGTTTCTTTGCGTCGAACAAGAAACTCACAATTCATTGAAAAACACAATTAACGTTCTCATTTTTGTTCATGCTAAAAAGACAACAGAACGTTGACATAAAGCTGTCAAAAATATGTCAAGCCATCAAAAACTTAGCGAGTGACAAAAGGTCGCTTCACACTTCACTGAAATTGTTTACAAATCTTCATCTGAAGACTCACGAAAATGTCTGCGTCGTTTCAAGCTATTTGTGGACCTCTTGGATTCTCTAAAACAAGGGACAACCGGGCAACTGAGTATTTATGACACATGTTGACTCCTGCACTTGCTGACTTTGCTGGTGTAGTGGAAATTACACGGTTAAACACAGTTTTATATCGTGCGGTAATGAACTTGTATTCGCATTCAGTTTTTTCTCTTCAAATAACACTGACGTAGAAACTACAGAGCAGTTTATCCTACTGCACACAAGGTATGTTTGTGATTTTTCTGGTTCAACCAACTTCTCCCAGAAACTCTGAAACTCGAAGAAAACATTTATATTCTTCAGTTTTCTTTCTTTTGACCCACGATGAATTCTTTGATGCCTTTGAAGGAAAGAAGTTTTGCCAACTGTCTGCTTATTTGAAAGGTTCATTATTGGACAGTTTATCCGGAAGAGTTGTTTCCTTGACCGCCTGTTTGCTTGTTGGTTTCTGAGAAAGTTGTGAGCTTCTTCATTTGCGAGGAGTGTTAAATTTCTTTCTTTGCTTTCGGAGAGAGTTGGCGACTCAAGTACATGTAGTTCTGAACGGGACAATTCGCCTGGATAGTAAAATTTGCTCTCAGAATGTTCACTTTCATGACTCATTGTGGAGAGAACAAACTTTGGCAGCAACAAAATATTGTTTTGCCATTAACACGCATCGATTTTGCGGCACTCGTTTCTAGTAGGGCCGTACGCATTTCTAGTAGGGCTGTACGTGTTTTTCCGGCCCTGTCACTTCGATGCATAGGGCCCTCATACGGGACCTTTTCTCTTATGGTTTTGCAAGGAAATTGCGTGCGGAGCCGTACGGGTCATATGATAATAGAATTTATGTGTTGTCAAAATACACATAAAATCACCACAGAATGTAGAAGAAAGCATATTTCTGTTTCAGAAATTCATGAATCACATATAATGTCTTTAAGTTTCCTTTTCACAAACCACACACTCATTTTTGCCCCCATCACGTGCTACACATAAATCCTTTGATGCGCTATGGCTAAGTCCCTGTTATTAGTCAATGAACTGAAAACAAACAAGTTCTACATGAGGATTTTGCCATGCATGTTTTGTGTCACAGGTCGATGGATATGGTACATGCATTTGAGGTGGAACGTGTTCAGGCATTAAGATTCATTCGCAAGGTGTGTAACTGTTGCTGGTTCATTGATGTTACAAAAATTGTCTGCTTAGCTTGCATGAACATAGCCATAAAAGGTTATTCAGTAAATAAGTTATTCAGTAGACAAAAAGTGTCTTGTCTAACTTACCATTAATTAATTTTCATCTACCCGTGAACTGTCATAAAAATATGTTTTACATGTTACTGGGCATCAATATAATAGGTCACAATAGGTCATCATGCAGGTATTTGAAGTCAGGCAAACTTTAATGCTAACGTTTGCACCCAAACTACAACAGAGTGGTGAGTATTGTTAATGAAATAGTGAAAATGTTTCCTTTACTAACTAAAGTCATTCTTTAAACAAATTGAATGACATAGATTTGAAGATTTGTCGAGCTGTACTTATTTATTAATCACAATAAAACATTACCTACCATACCTACTTTGTTCAGGTGATCGCTGTTAGTCCTCAGTTGTGTCCAATGTCCGTGGCAGCCACTCTTGTGTCGGTCAGTAATGATGAAGGAGATGATGCTGATAGGCTTCGGAATGCTTGTGTAGCCACCCTCTGTGAATTAGGTATAAATAAATTCAGCATTCCTGTAAATGTTTTTTCCTGACATTGTTACTAATTAGGTGAAGAGAAAAGTTATTTTAATTTAACATTATTTTACAATGCTATTACTACTAAATGAAGGGGTGAGTGCAAAACCATGCTAAATGACTATTTGGCTGAAAAAAAAAATGTTCGCGAAAGGGCCTGAATTTTGGCATGTGGGTTCCGTTTCACCTGAGAAACATTGCTCTGAATTTTTTTTCGCTGGGTTGCTCTTCGTTGTTGAGATATTACGTATGCAAAAAACCCTCAGTTTTCCAAGCGGCATCTTTTGGAGATCTATTGTTAAAGGAAAAACAAAAGAAACCTTTTGTTTCGCTAACGGATCAAGTGACTATAACACAATCGTTTTTCACTGCTGCTTCGTTAGCTCAAGTGGATAACGCGCTGAACGGAGCTGATTCGAATTTGTTTTGTCGTGACACTCGAGGGTTCAATTCGAGGTCGGTGAAATGTTCTCTTTTTTGTTCTGTTTTTCTTCTTCTTTCAAAACCCTTCTTCGTGTCTTTGTGATTGAATTGCTGTTTTGACCGGTAAGGATCTGGATATGTTTTTTTTAGCTGCCATTGTGACGTTGGGTTTTGGCGCGCAAAGCATCGATTACTTTGATAACACAAATTCAGAGCTTACCTGTTAATTAAGCAGTGTTTGCTGGTTATTTCCACCGATATTCGAAGCTTATTTGAGGAATATTTGCGACCGCCTGGTAGGAGATTTGGCATCATTAAGCCTTTGATCCTCGATGAAAGTCATCAGCATGCCTCAAAGAACCGAGGCGTGTTTTTGTTCCGAGATGGCTAAAGTCCGCCGTTAACTTAGCCACTGAAGAACAAGTGAGCCAGGTGGTAGAGTCTAGAAAGGATTCTTCTTCCAAAACAAAGCATCCGTCGCGGACTTAAAGCTCATTTGCTAAACTTCGGCATGTGTCAGTACTGGAAATTAGAACTGCTTTCTAGACTCTTAATATTTTCTTTAAATGGGCGGCCTTAACATCCTCCGCTGCAAAAATTCCTGGGATATCCCATAATAATCTTTCATACGTATACGTATCGTGTGTGCTAGCGTGATGCGTGACTCAGACACGGCCGGCCGGGAGGGAACTGGCGAGAGAGGCCAGGCAGCAAAGTCGAAGATCTCAGCCATTTTTACGGGACCCCCGGCCAAAGAGAAATCGCAGGTCGGTTAAATTCGCAAGCAAGCGTTCCGTGAGTGTGTATCGTGGTTTTCCAAGCAGATGTACTTTGAATTGCAATAGAATCGATCCCGCCGCGAAGAAAAAAGACAGAGAACGCCTGATCGCAGGTTTAACTACATTTTGTATAGCAAGAAGAAAACTTCAGCTCAAATGTAAGTTTCGCTTTGTATTTCAGCCTTCCTTTGCTGATAAATTTTATGTTTCATGGGCTTTTTTTCTGCATGAGCAGCGTGTTAGCTTAAGGCTTGCGCTTTCTGTGTTGTCGGATATAATCATTTCACGGACCGAGCTGAGTTTTTAGTTTATTTATTTATTTATTTATTTATTTATTTATTCCATTTTCACTGCATTAGTTTTGTACCAAAAAAGTAAGTAATTTCACGTAGAAACATTTCAATCACCGACGCAACCAATAGAAGGTTTCACGGTCGCGGACGTCATCTTGGTAGTGGAGCAAACCCGGCAAAATTTACATTGAATGTATGGGAAAAATCGTGACTTTGATGCTCGATAACTCGAGGAAGGTTGATATTCTGAAATTTCTCAGAAATGCAAACTAAACATATTAGTTAAAAGAGTTAACCGATTAAATCTGAAGAGCATCCGTTTGCTGAGAAGCGAGAAATCGTGTTTTTAGTTTTTCATACAAATGCAAGGCTGCTGCCTAACAGAAGCCCAGCAGCCTGGGGCACCCAGGGAAGTCCTTTGGGCGCCTAAATTTTGGCAGCAGCTCCCAAAACATTACCTGTTGGGCTCCTAACTTTTTGGCTTTTTCCCTTCTGGGCTCCTAAAATATTTGTTAAGCAACAGCCTTGAAATGCTTCTAAATTTTCCCGGGAATGGCGGCTCCATTTTACAGACAAATATATGAAAAATAAGATTTTAATTTGCGGCTTTCTTTGTAAGAGTACAATTCTCAAATTTGATCGGTTACCTCTTTTAGCTAGCATTTTTAGTTTGTAATTCATAGAAACAGTAGAATGTCAAACTTCGTCGAGTTATCGAGCATCAAAATCACGATTTTCCCCATACATTCACTGTAAATTTCGCCGCGTTTGCCTCACTACCAAGATGACCTCCGCGACCGTGAAAGCTTCTATTTGCAAAACGTTCAACCTCTCTCTCTAGCCACTATTCATTGACTTTATTTAAGTATCGATTCGTGCAAGTCGAGATTGTTTCCCGCGGCCTAACACCGCTAACTCTAACGTGTCCTGACCTTAACTCTCGCTTAACCCTGAGCGCTAGCGCTAACTCTGAGCAATAACCCTAATCCTGAGCACTAGCCCTAACCCTAAGCAATAACCCTAGGCCTGAACGTTAACCCTAAGCTCGACCCATAACCCTGCAGACCCCCAACGCTAACCCTAACCTTGTTCCGTAACCCTAACTTTCAACGTTAACCCTAGTTTCAAGCGGTAATTTGAGTGAAATTAACGTCTTTGCGGCCGCACGTTAACAAGAAATCAAAGTTTTAACGCTTTTTCTACCTGAAATGAACACTTTTTAAGGTTGCGCGTTGTAAAAGATCAATATTTTGCTTGATTTTAAGTGAAATTACCGTCTTTGCGGTCACGTGCTGACGTGACCACAAGCTACAGTTTTTTGCATACGTAACATTTTGAAAACTAAGCAAACTTCAGAAAGAAAACATGCAGAACATTCTTTAACGCACCTAATCAAAACTACATGCGAAATTTGGAGCGTTTTCTGACAAAGTTAAATTTTGAGTAAAACACCTTCCGCCCTTTTTCCACCGAAGTCTTCAATTACAAAGACGCGAAGAAGGTTTTTGAAAGAAGAGCAAAAACAGAACAAAAAAGAAAAGATTTCACCGACCTCGAATTGAACCCTCGAGTGTCACGACAAAACAAATTCGAATAATCTCCGTTCGGCGCGTTATCCACTTGAGCTAACGAAGCAGAGGTGAGAAGTGATTGCGTTATAGTGACTTCATCCTTTAGCGAAACAAAAGGTTTCTTTTGTTTTTCGTTTAACAATAGATCTCCAAAAGATGCCGCTTGGAAAACTGAGGGTTGTTTGCATACGTAATATCTTGACAACGAAGAGCAACCCAGCGAAAAAAAATTCAGAGCAATGTTTCTCAGGTAAAACGAAACCCACATGCCAAAATTCAGGCCCTTTCGCGAACATTTTTTTTTCAGCCAAATAGTCACTTAGCATGGTTTTGCACTCACCCCTTCAAATATTCTCAGACAGGCTTTTTGTCTATTCATCTAGCAATCCACTTGTGGTTTTTTTTTACTTCATACTTCAGCAAATGAAGAGGTTTCAATAAAAGCTTGTTAAAATGCTGGTTAGGCAGACCTGTGATGACAGTTCCATTTTGATGAGAACTTTCAATTATCATTTTCAGAAAAATACATTTGTCTGTATTAGTTTTAGACAGTTAAGGTTGAAATAGATTGACTGTGAGTTTTGGTAGAAACCCTTGTTGAAATTTTTGCCAGTGGTGCAACTGTACATCAATTTCTTGGTTTAAAGCTTTAAATTGTGTTCTTCTTTTTCTACTGGTATGTGATTTGATTCGCCAGCCACCTTTGGAAACGTTTTCTCATACTTGTGTGACTTTATTTTATTAATAGCAGTGTTGTAATACATGTGAGAGGTGGACAGTAAATGTAGTCCTCATCGTTTCTTTTTAATATTTATATTATCATTGATTTCCCAAACATTTAATGTACAAGTTGTTGTTCTGTAGTGTTAACCCTCTCAAATGTCTGTTGAATTGGTACAGCCATAAAGAACATCACAACGGCATCATACTGTGGTGGCATCAACACTATCATTAGAAATGTATTAGATTCTCAGGTATGTTGAACTTTGCATTACTCAGGTGATACTTTGCTCTCAGTTTTAAAATATGTGTTTCTAAGTGCATGAATTTTCTTATCCTGTTAATATTTCAGTCATCAGCAATAGGTTATACTTGTAAGAAGACATGTTTCTTTTGGTGTAATCGTTAGACAAGATGATCTTCTAGATCTTATAACCGCGCTTTTAAAATTTAACTGTTTTCTTAGCACTATGGTCGAAACACAGTGCACATTCTGAATTAGTCCCTGATGATTCACTGACTACGGTAGACACCACATCACTTGATCAACAGAAACTGTGTTATTGCACCATCTCTCTGATAATGTAATGTTCTTAATCTGGCAGTTCGCTCAGGACATGCCCATGAATGATATAAACAGGAAAGTAATAACGCTATTTTGTAAATAAACCCCTTCAGGCGGCTGGTATGTCAGCTGATAATGTCCGTGGCTGAGAGATTGTCCGAAAAATGGGCATTTGGCTGAGAAGCGAAGCTTCAAGGGCAAATGTGAAATTTTGAGGACAATCTCTCAGCCAAGGACATTATCAGCTGACATACCAGCAAGCCAGAAAGGGGTTTATTTATTTCATAACCCTCCCATTAATTTTCTTTTTGCAATTAAACCTCGCGTAAACATTGTAAAATAGCCAGTGGTGATCTGATGGCAAATGCGCGTGTGATTGACGACGCGGGCTGACTGTTAACACTGAAGAAAAGAAAAGTTGAAATTCTTGGGCTCGATGGAAACAATCAGAGGACAAATATCGACGCGGGCGGGGGCTATGGGGTGATAACTGTCCGGCAATTTAGACCATGTGACATAAAGTAGCCAATAAAATCACGCGAAAATTAATGGGTGGGTTATAATAATAGACAGCTTTCTTCCTGTTAAGTCAAAATTTAATTTGTTTGTACTGTGAGTAAAGGACAAGCAAAGTAGTCACACGAGTCACATAATCTGAGGCTTACGCTACCCACAGCTAATTTTAGAACGGTTGTGTTTTTGTCCCCTGGACATAAACGTTGCAAGTTCTGGCAAGCTCTTGTTTACCTCGGCAAACATTTAATTTTACTTCGAATCTCTTCACTTGCTTCGATGAAACAGCCAAAGAATTCACTTTAATTGCCAAAACCCACAAGAAATACTCGCCAAAATGCAAATAAATTAATGACTGTTGCTTCTGGCAAAATAAACTTGCAAAGTAAGCACAATCTTATTTGTCAGGTAGTGAAAGTGAAAGCTACAACGTCAGCGAATTCCATGGCTGACGTAATGAATTTGGTAGCATATTTAATATTGTCTTCGAATCCAACGCTTGATAAAAATATATTTTACGTACAATAAAGAAAACAATATCTGTAACATTTTCCATAACAGCTTTTAGCGAATAAATGTCATAAGTTGTGTGATTTGACATTTGGCCAAGTGGGAGTTTTTGGTGGGGGCGCGGTGGCCTCATAGTTAGTGCGCTCGACTCCAGAGCGAGCGCTCCGGGTTCGAGCCCTGGCCTGGGACATTGTGTTGTGTTCTTCGGCAAGACACTTTACTCTCACAGTGCCTCTCTCCACCCAGGTGTATAAATGGGTACCGGTGAATTTAATGCTGGGGGTAACCCTGCGATGGACTAGCATCCCATCCAGGGGGGAGTAGAAATACTCCTAGTTGCTTCATGCTACTGAAACCGGGATAAGCTCCGGCCTGATGAGCCACTAGGCTCGTATGCAGACTTTACCTACCTTACCAAGTGGGAGTTTGGGTCTAGTCACACACAAAAGTAAAAAAATTAATAAATACCCTGTGCAGAGCAGGAACCGCACTCGGCTGATGGCCGCATGGTTAAAAAGACATGGACAGCCTCCAGGGAGTGGGTACTCCGAAATAAAACGAACATGGGTCCTCATCGGAAATTTTGAAAAGAACCCCTGAGAGGTACCAAGATCCTGTTTTGTGGATGTGGCTTGAAATTTTTTCACCCCTGAGAGGTACCAATTATAAAACTTGTGAAACATTATCTCCTGTCACATTTGTTTTGTCTCAATACCCTAAATGCCGTACCACAAAAGCTCCCAATAGGGACCTTTAGATCGGAGGATGAGGACGACTGCGAGTACGAGTTTTCCGTACTGAGCATGTGCATAGGGTTTGGAGGCCGACATTTTTCGAAGTGCGCGTGCTCAGAACAGGAAACTCGTACTCGTAGTCGTCCTCGTCCTCCGATCTAAAGGTCCCTAATGTCAAGCTTTTGAGCCTGAACACCCTAAAAGGAACGAAAAAATTCTTTTTTACCCCTAAAATGGTAAGACAAGCACCCCTGTCCTTTATATGGGATTCCCCTCCCCTATGGGGGACAGCCCTGTTAATCCAGATAATCTTTTCTTAACAGATGCAGAAGTTCAATGAATCTTTGATGGTCACATTACTATATCTCTTGGCCAGCCCTGAAACAAGGCTTTATGTGCGTGCTGATGTTGGATTAGAGGTATATTGTGTTGCACATTTAAATTGAACTGTTTCTTCACACAGTCAAGTTGCATAATATTAATGTTAAATGTGATTATGATCATAGTTCAATTACATTATCCAACTTTATTACCTGACTGGCCGGTTTGTATGAACCTGTATGACATAGTTAACATGCAGGGTGTCCAGTTCCTATCTTTTTTCACTTTTTTTCCCCTATTTTTTGAGCAGATTCCTATTTTTCCTATCATTTTTGGTTGATTAAGCAGCATGTTATACAAAATTGAACATGGATTTATAGCCTCTGGTAGATTTATTAAAGAAATTGGTGTCATGGCTTTGATGTTCTAAATTAACAAAAATGATTATTTCTTTGTTCTCTGTTGCTTAGAAGATTTCTTTTCGTAGCTTAGATACACTGTTTCCATACTTTTCAATGATTTTCCACAGCATGTATCTTGTTGTACATTAAATATGACTAAGTTGAAGTCAACAGATAGCATTCTTTTTCTAGACTCATTGAAAGCTATTGAAAATATATTAAGTATCCACACTGTCATGTCTTTATGCTGAACACATGCTCAATTCTATGATCAAATTTGAAACTGGAGATGCTCGTGTCATGAAGGTGATGTTCATTGAAGGAAAAAAAAGCCATATTAAGGTTAAAATCTCGGTGATAAGCTATATTAAAGGTGAACTGTGATTTTAAAGTCAAATTAAGGGTGGAGTACAGGTTGTTTTATGTTTAAGTTAAGAGTGAACTGTTGGTTAAAAACGTCACTAAGGATTTGCTTTGTTTGCCATTGTCTGCTGGTTTGATGTTGAAGTTTTGAAAAGCCGGGTTAGTTTTTGAACAAGGTGAAAGTGGAGTAGTTCAGTTGTTACTATTCAAACCAGGGAATCTGAACTGATGAATTCAGTGTATAGAATCAATAATCTTGCTTCTAAGAAAATATTCAAATGTCATTTTGACAATAATTGATTGCCAGTGACTCTTCAATTTGTTTTCTATTTATAATCTAATGTTCAGCAAACTGATAATGTTATCCCAATGACATCTAAAAAGAATAACTTCAAAATCAAAATGACTGTATTGTCGTTATGTACATTTGTAACACAGTTGATGCATGACTAAAGCCGTGGATGGTGATATCTGATGGGGTGTTGAGAGGCTGTCTTTACCCTTCGAAGCAGTATTGATTCTTCTATTTTTTCCTAGTTTTTTTAAAGAAAGTTCCTATGTTTTCAATCATGAGTTTCCTATTTTCCTATTTTTAAATCTTAACTTAACTACAGTATTGTGCAAAAGTAATGCAAACGAATTTCGACGAAATTCCTGGCTTTTCGTGGCTTTTCGAAGAAATTTCGCTTGAAACGATATTTCAACGACATTTCCCCGCATTTTCGTGACACCTATTGTTTTGATCCGCACGATTTTTCGAACGATAATTCGCTTTGCGCGATGATTCACTGCGAATTTTTGAACGATAATTCACTCCTTCCGAAAAGTCGCTTCGATTTTTCGAACGATAATTCACTCGTCCCGAAAATTCGATCTATTGTTTATCAATAAGCCACGAGCGTTTTCAAAACACAGTTCGCTGAGTGAAACATACAAATGACTTTCCAATCATTGGGCACAAAAGAAGCCATTAATCTGCCGACATAGCACCACAGCTTGACGAAATGTTAGCTATGAAACTCACCTGGTTATTTCACAAGGAATGTTAAATTGTTGACTAGATCCAAAACCCCAAAACGCCACAGTTCCGTTTTACAAAACACAAGTGGTTAATCACCACGTTTTTCACTGCATGTAGAACCAAACAATTTTTCTCGCGCCAGAACCCAGTCTCCGCACGGGCTTGCATTGTTTGCTGCCATAGCAACCATTCGGGTTTATTACTTGAAATCATTCGCTCATTCGCTTTACATTTAAGCACCTCTATGGTCAGTCATCATGCCTAAAGTTTCAAATTATACAAGAACTCGGATTGAGCTCCTTCACAAGCAAGGTCTCCACCCAGCTGGAATATTCAGGTCATTGAAGAGCGAAGGTTTACTAGTAAGCTTCGCTAGCGTCTCTCGAATCATCAAGAAACTACAAGTTACTGGCTCCGTGGCGAATCTACCGCGCTCGGGAAGACCAGCAAAGTTGTCTGTAGATGCCAAAGCATTTATAGATCAACAGATGCGAAAAAATGATGAGACTACAAGCCAACAGATTCAGAAGAAGCTGGCAAAACGTGGGATTGCCGTGAGTTCGTCCACCGTACGGAGATCACGCCAACAGCAAGGCTGGACTCTGCAGCGGACCGCTTATTGTCAGCTCATCCGAGATGCTAACAAAATCAAGCGGTTGGAGTATGCACGGCGCGTCCTGGATAGTGGCGACACTTTCCATAACATAATTTTCAGTGATGAGTGCTCCATTTCCCTCCAGCACTATCGACGCACCTGTTATAGGAAAATTGATGAGCCTATGAAGCGGAAGCCGAAGCCAAAGCATCCTCTCAAAGTTCATGTCTGGGCTGGAATTAGCAGACATGGTGCCACAGAGATTTGTATCTTTGACGGCATCATGGATGCTGATCTCTTCTGCAACATCCTGGAGTCTACCCTTGTGCCATTTATCCGAGAAAAGCTTCCCGATCACCGGTTCATGCAAGACAATGACCCAAAACACACGTCCAGGCGAGCGCAGGCCTTCTTCGAGGAACATAACATCAATTGGTGGCGTACTCCCCCAGAAAGTCCCGACCTCAACCCGATCGAGGACTTGTGGCACGAGCTCAAGTTCTTCTTAGAATCGAAAGTAAAGCCACGAAACAAACACGAACTCGTGGAAGGAATTAAGAAGTTCTGGAGGAAGAAAATAACGCCAGAGAAATGTGCAAAATATATCGATCATGTTTTGCACAAGGCAATTCCAGCTGTGGTGGAGGCTGAAGGTGCTGCTACAAAGTATTAATAAAAAAAACAGCTCTTTTAGGAGCTATTGCGCCCTGCTTCGTCGAATATGGATTCGACATTGCACTGTAGGTCGCTAAAAATGGCTCTTTTAGGAGCCACCACATGTGATAAAAGTCAATGACCAGCAATAACGTTGCATCCCTTTAAGTAAATTTAAGACCCAAACATCACACTAAATACTTGTTTTTCTAATCTTTATGGACGCATTCTCGTGCGATTGATTGCGAAGAAATTATGTGCGGTCCAGACGCTGAATATGGTTTAGAGCTATTTAGGCGAGTTTTACTTTCTGGCGCCTCCAAGAACACAGAGACACCAAAACAATGCAATACAAACACTTTACTTAAATTATTTAATACACATTGCATTTAGAGCAATTTTCGCATACATTGTCTTATCTGAACGGCTAAAATTGCAACCCAATCGCCAACAGCCTAATGTCACGCCGTATCCAATGTCTGGGCTGCCTATGTTTCATTCAGACATAAAATAAAGACGAATTCATGCTTTCTTTTTATGAATGAATCACATCTGTTTGCATCAGTATTTCAATAGACATGGTCTCTCATAAGCAAGCTTTAACAAAGAAAAATAGTTCGCTTGTAATAGGCCCGGAAAGCAAAGAACGTTAATACAGTCAAATCGCTTCTTCTAAATGTTTTGTACTAGATCGTTCTAAATTACTGCCTCCATCCACTTAAACAAGCAAGACTCCATCTGTTAACTTTTTCTCTAAAGGCCGACATTAGTATCACAAGTTCATATGCGAACCATTTTTCTTTAAAAAAAAACTTGTTTCTGAGAGACCGCGTCTATTGAAATTCTGACAGCGGTGATATTATAAAAAAGGGGCACGCGTCCATTTAAACGTAAACAATATCTATCATATTCACGCATGTAATCAACAAGACTGTAGTTCCATTCAAATGACGAATGTGTGAGATTTCGGAGGTGTTTCACGCGTAATTATTGTATGGAACAGTGACGCATCCATTTTTTTATACTGGCGAGAAAGCGCAACTGAATTAGTTATTTCGTCATCAGAGGCTTAGAGTTAAACAAATGTTTACACTATTTAGTTAACTTAAATCAAATAAGCGGAAAAATATCAATGAGGCATTTTTATTTCTATTTAATACCCGGCTTAGTAACAAAAGAAAGTTATTCACTCAAACAACGCTAACCTGAAATAAAAGCACTAGAGATTACTCCAAATGAACTTCAGCAAACAAACATAAATTGGGTCTAATCAAATGGTCACTGTGCGATTTCTTGGAGGTTTTTTTTTAATAGATTTATAAAGCGGAATTTCTGCATCGCGAATCTTGTCTTTTTATATTTGTCGTGTATTGTTATAAATAGCTCGCATTTATTCCAATGAAAACAAAAGCATAAGTGTGATTTGTTGGAGGAGGGTTTTTTCAAACGGTTTTTGAAGTGGAATAGCCGCATCGCGCGTTATTTCTTAGAGGTTTGTTTTAACGTAGTTTTAAAAAGCAGAATTGCTATGTCACGTGTCAACCGTTATTCTTCAATGAGCTTCAGTTCAAAAAAGCGAAATTATTTGTTTTTTACATGAACTAACAACATTGAGGCAGGCGGGGTATGATTTAGTAAACAATGCTTTTACTTGTCTATTGAAATTGTAAACAATGGCATGCGAAAAATGCTAAATCTATTATTGCACAACTTAATTAGCGACAGTGTGTATAACACTGTTAAGTTGAAAAGCCAATCAAATGAAAGCTTTTCGATCCGACTCTTCTGAAAGAAAAGGATAAATAGGCTGAAACTGTACCTTCTGTTCCACTTTTGAATCATCATGAACACCGACAACATGCAGAAAAAAATCGTTCGCATCAACTGGAGCCGTGGACAGTATTCAGACGTATTCCGTTCGACTGTTATAGACCCATCCCCTTTGAAACAGGGGCAAAAAGTTAAGGTACTTTGGGGTAAAACTAAAAAAGAGTTCACCGCGACTGTTGGTTGCTACCCAACGGAGGAGCCTGTACGAGAAACTGAAGTGTCACAGGGCAACCTTCCACCACGTCGAGCAAGGACCAATCGTAAATTGGTAAGTATAATTTTTTATTTCAGTCAAACCACTGACAATCTGTATTTAGAATGTGCCTTACCTTGTGCTAATCTGTTTGACTTACGTACAATTTTCTATTAATTCACAGATCCAAGACTCACCTCCTGTGGCAAAAGAGACGGGAAAAAAACGGAAACAAGGAAAGCAAAAGACCAGCAAGAAAAGCCCTAAACAAAAAGAGAAACCAAGAGGAAAAGTATGTACCAATAAATTTTATTTTTTAGTCTTGCCTTTACAATTACTTGAGCCTAAGTTGAATGAATTTCAAGATTTTATGAAGAATTGATTGCTGACATTAACGGTCGTTTCGCTAAAATTCGTTATGTGTGCAGTTCACTTTTTAATTAAGTCATTCGATCTTTGTTCACATGCTTTGTTTGCATGCTATGTTTTTGCTTATGGCGTCGGCTACTTTGTTACTCAGTTTAGTTGTATCTTGTATCGATTGAGATTGTGGGAGTTTTGAAAGTATGTGTACTTTGTAAGTTTTAGTCGTCGCAGTTGTCCGTTATGTAAAAGGTGTAACAAAACTAAGCTTATAACATTAATTTTATAGTCGCTAAATAAAAATCCTGTAATTAAGTCGGCTAAGTCGGTTACTCTGTTACTTATAAAGGGGGCAAGTTTCCAGAGAAACTGTGGTGCTGTGTTGGTGGGAGTATTACAAGATAATTTGGTTTTATCAACTGGGTTGACAATGTGAATTGGCCGCCGTAAAGAGATTCGGAAGCTGACGTTTCGAGCGTTAGCCCTTCGTCGGAGCGAATTGATCTCTTTACGGTGGCCATTACTCTGTTACTTAGTTCAGTTGTGTCTTAACGCCTGATTCACACTAACAACATGGACATAACATAAACAAAAGATCGATTTTTTCCCTATGTAATTATGTCGAGTTATAGTTGAGTTATGCTCACTCTTGTGATTATTTTCCTGCTATGTCGTTTGTCATGTCAAGTCAAATTTAACCATACACACATGTTAAACGCGCATCTTTTTAGCTGTATTCGTTACCTGAAGTTGACAAGGCTAATTGAGAAATAGACCATATAAACTTTGACGTCTACTGGAAAATTGCTCGCAACAAATGATAGGCAGCGATCGAGATTGTGGGAGTTTTGTCCGTTATGTAAATTATAGTCACTAGATAAAAAGCTTGTAATTAACTCGGCTAAGTCGGCTACTCTGTTACTTAGTTTTCGTTCTATCATAGTTAGTAGAGGGGGACCCTTTACTAACTATGATACTACCCTCTACTAACTAGGTTGTATCTTACGCCTGATTCACACTAACGACATGGACATTCAGCCACTATATAAAAAGCCTGTAATTAATTATCACAAAATTCATTAGATTATAGATACGGCATCGCCCACCGACTATATTTCTTCTTCCGACCCCTCGGACTCTGAAGACGACTTTCCACTGGCCTCCCTGGTTACGGTACACGCGGAGCAAGTGAAGCCAGCAGACCAAGCGGAGCCAGCAGAGCAAACGGAGACAGGAGAGTATGCAAACACCTACAGCCCGCTGAGAGATTGGTCAGATGTCTTGGACGCAGAGGAAGATCTGGCAAATGTTGGCGAATTACTCTCCAAAGCTATCCACACCGTTGACAACACGACAAAGGTAACTAATCATTTTTTAAAGTTCTATCCAGCGGTTGCAGTGTTAGAGTAATTTGATTGAAACAAGATTTTACAACAAGATTACCGCATGTCTTAACGAAATGTACGCATGTTTCAACTCGGCAATGTTATTATTGTAGTCGTAATTTATTGAGCCTTGGCTATCACAGAACCTGATTACATTAATTTTCTTGCAGCAATTGAACCAGAACAGTGAAAAAGCTGTCACTGAGGAGCTTTGTCTCACGCGAACCATCTTGGAAAGGCTCGAGTGCTCCATTGCAAGACAGGAAGCGAAGCTAGACGCGCTCCTTAACATGATGACCGCTGCCCCGCCATCTGTACTGCAGACTCCACAGTGTCCCCAACAAGGATTGATGCCCTTCTCAACACCGTTCAGCATTCGTTCAGCATCGTCCATTGAATATCCACCACCTGCAGAGAGATTTGATCCACCAGCCTCAAGGACACCTCTACAGGAAATTGAAGGGCTTCTCGAAAACACTATTATGGCAGGTAAAATCATAAAGTTAGTTTGCTACAAAATTGTAAAAAATTATAATTAAGTTTCCATATAACGCGCGCTCTGATTGGCTGAAACAGCATGCTTTATCAGAGATTAGTACACGACTGAAGCCACTTTTACTCCTTTGGAAAGTAAAGTTTGGTTAGCGAATGCGTGAGGAAATTATTGAATTATTATAATCATAAAACAAAAAAGGAAGCCTCGACTGTGCTGTGCTGTTGTAAAGCACTTAGGAAGCGGTAGAGCACTCAAGAAGTAGGGAAAAACACTCGACTGCGCCTCGTGTTTTCCCCTACACTTCTTTCGTGCTCTACCTCTTCCTGGGTGCTTTACAACAGCACAGAGCACAGTCAAGGCTTCCTTATTTGTTAATTACAAAATCATAGTAAGGTGCTTTCAGGTATATGTGTAAAAGTAATAAGTTGCTCCAGATCACAGAAATAAAAAAGAGAAGTTGTTGTATTTGTCAAGAATTTGAGGAAATTATGCCTTTTGTTTGACTTTCAACAACTCACCTACATATCCCTTTTATCAACTTCCTAGGAAACGATAGAATCACGCTGGGCGGATATGGCAACGTCAGGATTTCGAAAACAGACTTTAACAATGCCAAGGCTGCCCATAAGCCAACAGCGATGACACTCCGCCTGGTCGATACCCTTTTCACCAGAGAAGTTCTTCTTAAGTCCACAGTCCACGGAACAAAGAACTATGCTCCCCTGGACCAAGATACTATTGCTGCAATAAAAGGTAATTAACAATTAAAGTACAAGCCCGAGTTTTCTCTGCGCCAATAGTCAACGAGGCACAGCACAGTTGACTAGCGCTCACAGAAAACGAGGGCGAGATTATAATTATTTAAGTAATCGGATGAGCGGATTTTCAATCAAACACGGATGAGTTTCTAGTAGACTACAATAAGCGTGTCCCCCCACCACCTAGAAAAAAAATGTGAAATTTTAATGCTCTAGCTAAGGCCTTCTTGTACGAAAAACATATTTTACTAAGCTCAAACTAATGCTTTGCCTTACCTTGTTTTCTTTCTATTCAGCTGAAGTTCTTACAGCTTTCTCCTACCAGTGTCGCAGCCTCGAAGACAGAACACGAATGTGGGAACAATGCAAAGTAAGCATTGGAAAGCGTTGTCAAAATTTGAGGAAAGAAAAGCAAAACCGGCCAAATTAAGTAAAGACTTGTTTAAGAATTAAGTTTTTTTTGTTTTCTTTTAGTATTAGAGGTTTAGCTGTTTTTATTCTCAAAATGTTCGTCATATATTTGTATAAAGAAGTTCTATGATTTTACAGATTGGTTATATGTAGTAAAAGGTAATCTCGCAGCAAAACAAGTTAGTATTCTAGGCTTTTACAATTATTATAAGCGTTTTTATTAATCTCATATTTTCGCTATAGGACAAGTTATTGTATGTAATTGATGTAACACCTTAATAAATAGAAAACGTGACTCATTTTTTGTGACCACTGTTATGTACAGGGAAAGGGGAATGCGATTAAGAGCTTGTGCGATTTTTGACAGTTGATAACATACAGTCGCGTTTTGTGATAGTCATTTATCAACGCTGTTGAGGCTGAGTCGTGAAAATTTAAACTTGCCGATTTTCATTCTTTTATATTTTTGAGTAGCCATTCCTGGTTTCCTTAGCCTAGATAAAATCTTCAACCAACTGGTCAGTTTCGTGCAAAATGATACCCTTTTCTAGACCCAAAGCTCTGACTTATACACCCCATGCTAGAGTAAACTGCTTGAAAGCCATACCCTTCACAGCGGAACATACCTATATATATATATATATATAGCCCATATATGGCAGTACCCCCATGAACAATAAATTGCGCTATTGAGCTCAAAGGGTTAGAAAGTGAATAAGATATATTCGGCGAGACGTAAAAGGCCATTTTCGAATTACCTTCCGCCTCGTTTTCAAAACAAGTTTCTCATTGCAAAGTCCATTTTCAGCCACTATCGTACTTCTCGTTTCCGGTCGGTTATGAACAGTTTATATTGTTGAAAGTCGGAGGTTGAAGGATATTTTAACGTGAATGGTTTCGTTCGTTTCGACATAAAGGCAAAAGACAACTGCGAAATGCCCTTGACCCCCCTATAGTCTCAAATTGAAATGTAAAGGGACTGGGGTCGAATAAACAACGGCAAGCGGTTCACGAGCAATCGCAACTCGTAGAAAACCTTGGCAACTTCAACATATTATTAAGTCAAGCTGTATCGGATTATTGATATGTGATTGCCTTATTGGCTTAACTACAGCGAGCTGAAGATGTTTTGGCTATGTGAAACGAAATGGGCTTGCA
>CAXHUQ010000130.1:50000-53864 GCA_964020085.1 Micromussa lordhowensis
TTCTGTAGCATTTGTTCATCCTCATCTGCCATAAAGAGAAAACAACAACACTGTCACTGTTAAGTCTGATTTGCTGATAAAATCATCCAATTATTATATTTTACATATATTTTTTTTGTTTTTTGTTTTGTTTCTAGAACAAACCTTGTGAAGAACTACATAGCCCTGGTCTTAGCTGCATTTATGAATGCGGGACTGTTTGAGGTAAATTTTTATTCAGTATTCAAAGGTGATCAACATCTAATTTAACCCACAGGAAAATAAAACATACCGAAGTAATAATATAATCTTACGGATACAATTGTCTTGCTACAACACTGAATTGTCAGAAAAATATTTAAATAAATTACCAGACAATTTCAAAGTAATATCTCTACTGAAGCCAAAGTAAGGTATTTTTTTAAGGAAAGGTCATGAGAACTCTCTGTAAATTTACTTCCTACTTTCATGCAAATAGAAATTCAATTCAATTCAATGAGCAAAAACAGATGAAAGAGAACTGTGATGCAAGCTGAACAAAAAGTTACTCTTGACTGATTTTTTTTTTCATCTTGCTTCTGCTTTGTTTTGGAAGCATGTTTTACACCCATTATCTGCTAATTACTTGTAACATTGCATGTACATTACTACTAACAATACTAAGATAACATTTGTTTACATGTATGTTGTATGTACTTTTGTTACAGAGCCTTGTAGAAGTCATAACATCTTCAGATCCTTTCATTTCTGTCAGAGCCACTATTCTTCTCGGAGAGCTGCTACATCTGGTTAGTTTGAGTACTTTTCGAATCTACTAGATTTGTAAATATTTCATATCTAGTAGCCAGTTTCATGTGAATGTTATCTTGAATAGAACAACAGAACTGAGGAAGGAATGGCTGGAAATGGCCTAGGTAATTGAGATTTTTAATTAATTCATGATCTCGGCCTTTTTTCTAGATTTAAGAGCTAGATCTGTGCTTAATTATAAACAACAAATTTCAGTCAGGCTATGCATAATAATTTAGCATCTAATTATTTTCCCTGACTAGTGAATTATACAATAATTATTGTGTAGATATACATTTAATGCATGCATGTAGATGCTGAATAGACCGTTTTCGATATATTAAAATTCAGCTTGGCAGTGAGGCTTAAAGGACACAAACAAAGGAAATTGAATACCACGTTTATTCATTTCTTTTGTTTGTGTCCTCTAAGCCTCACTATCAAGCTGAATTTTAATATATCGAAAGTGTCCTATTTACTTGTCAACGTCATTCTCCCTAAATTATCAAAGATTGTAAAAATAATTTATTGTCTGTTTAAGCATTTACATGTATGAATAATGCATAATTATTGTAGAATTTCCAGTACAAAAGCTACATGTATGTTAAGCCCATATTGTGACAGCAAATTTCACTTCCTAGCTACATGTACATAGAAATACCTTCCTTTGCAGTCACTGAAAATTGCCAAGATTCTCTGATCTAGATTTCTTTGTTGTTTGTCCCTTGGCAGGCCAATACTCTTCTTCCTCCAGAGTGCAGCAGCCACACTCATTGCATTCCGATGTTGGTCAATACAGCTTCTTTATTTGAAGTTACCAGTGAAGAGAGAAGGTGATAATGGAATATTGTTAACTTGATCATTTTGCCACTTTAGAAACGAGAAGAAACCTGGGGCAAGTGTCATTTCGTATTGGGCCTTTATTGGGACCAAGCAAAAGATGGGAAGTAGTACTCAGTCCCCAGTAATATTCCAACAAGGAATTGCAAGATGAGACTTGTACCAGATCTCTTCTCCTTTCTAAAGTGGCTAAGTGCAATTTATACTTAGTTTCCAAAACGAGAACCATGTGAAATGTAGGTGCAGTTGTCAGTGATAACTGTGGGTCAAAGTACTTCCTAGTTTAAGCCTGAAGTTGTCCTTCTTTTATTGGTCTTGAGAAATACGTCTTGAATTAACTTGCATTGTGTATTTCCCTGTTGGGTAGAAAAAGAGTACACTATTTATGCCAGCATATTGATGGATAAGCTAGACCAGGTTCCTTTGAGCAGTACTCCTGATAGATGCCATATAGATTGGCAACTGGTTCCATTTTTTTTTCTGTTCCATTGGTACCAACACATATGCTTGTTAACAATGTAACTATTCAACGTCACTGAAGGGACCAAATTGTTTTAGGAAATAGTTTTCAATCAATGACAACCCCAGCTTTTACTATAGCCCATATGAACAGCATTGTCACTTTCCTTGTTGATAAAGTGACATTTGGAGCTGTTAATTTTGTTTCAGTCGTGCTAGTATAGCTGTGAATTGTTTGGATCGACTTCATCAGACCAAGAAAAGAGGCCTTGTTCCCTGCAGTCTTTACCTTCACCGAATTGTCTCAAAGGTATCCCTTAGTTGTAATGCTTACCTGCGTTCTGGTATATTTTTTTTGAGAAACCTTCATCAGTGCATGGTACCACATAAGAAGCTTGTGCTAGAGTTTTCACTCTGCATGAAAGTGGAAGGCTTGCAGTCGATAACAGACAAAAAAGCACCTTTAAGTTATGCTTCTTATCATTTTGGTTAAAGTGTACCATTTTTGTGAGTTTGGACTGACATAATATTTTAACCTTAGATTTATGACTACAAAATGCTACAGGGTCATTTTTGGTTTTGTTTCAAGTACCTGTCAATTAGTTTCTGTCAGTATTTTATCGCAAAACAGCTTGACATTTGATTTCTAAGCTATCTTGTTTTCATTCAATCATTTTTGATCAAATTTCATGTGCATCGAGTGATTTGCCTATGTGTGAAGAATATGAAATCCAAGATCTAGATGTTTGTGGCATTTTATATTTTGATGTCAGGATTGTTTTCATTGCTCCAGAGATCACATTTGTTGGAAATCTGATGCAAAAGGAATATGAAATGCACTGACTAAAACAATCACTTGGAAGACCGGATCCTAGTTTTTTGTGTGGTTTCCCAGTAGATTTAGTCTTTTATTCAATAAACAGCCAATGATATTTTGGGGTATAGAATCGATGTACATAGCTACTTATGTACATATTTAATCTTTTCTTTGTCCTTCTCTATGAGATTGTTACTTTGTTTCCAGGCACATACACTGGAACCCAAAGTTAAACCAGACAAACTTCACAGAGATCGACTGAAAGCCTGTTTAAACAAAGTAAGTTTTTGTGTCATTTTCAACTTGTCAAATTTTGCTTTTTTTCTCTTTGTGCCAGGTGTGTGCAAGTTCTAAAGATTTGCTAAAATTCATATGCCTTTAAGCCTGGTTTTCACTACATCATAAGCAGAAGCATAACAGTATTGAGGACGCCTACAACACAAGCACACATGTAAGCACAAGGATGATCAGAACAAACATTTGTGTTCATCTTGTGCTTGTGCTTATGCTCTAATGTCATAAATGGTTATTTTGTTTTTCAGGACATTGACGACCCTCTTTTCGCTGCTCTGCGAGACACACAGGTGACCTGGTTAATAGTTTAACAACAAAATAATTTATTTTCATTTTATCCACTTTGGATGTTGATAGATCTTAAATCTCCTTCTCCTTGAAGTCTCTTTGTTTCGGTTGACTTTAACCTGACTGGAGGATAATAATCATTGTCATACAAGGGTATTCTTATCTACAGCGTACCATGGAAAACCTAAGGTTTCCCTGAGTAAGGTTTCCCCCCTCCCTAGATGTGATGCTAGTCCATCACAGGGCTAACCCAGCATAAAATTTGTTGGTACCCATTTATACACCTGGAGAGAGGCAATGTGAAGGTAAAGTGTTGTACCCAAGAACACAATGCAATGTCCCTGCCAGGGCTTAAACCTGGACCACTTGATCCAGAGTCAAGCACACTGACCATGAGT
>CAXHUQ010000131.1:0-21260 GCA_964020085.1 Micromussa lordhowensis
GTACCTTTTTCGCGCTTTAAAGCTTTGTTTGGTAAAGTGAGAAATGCATGAAAAGTGGACAATATTGGCTTCAAAATATTTGCACTCGAAAGCTTAAAATACCCGCCTTACATAACAGAAAGCGACGTTTCGGTCAAAAAAAAAGCTAGAATTATTGCCTGAGAGCTGACAATTGAATTCTTCCCACTCCACAAGAGCTGGATCCTTTGCTAGTTTCCAGCTCTCCTGGGTTAGAGGCCTCAAAAAGGGATATGGGAACGAGAATGAAAAAATTCCCGTCAGCCATTTCGTCAATGGATCTCTGTTTTGACCGAATGACCACGAAAAACTCTGTGAACTTCGATCTTTTTCACCTCTTCCCTCGGCGCCATGCAGTCCATCGTTTCCTACCGGCTGACTTCTTCAGACGAGTCGAGCTCAGATGAATCCGATATTCAGCTCCAAACGCCTTCTAAGAGGCCACGCACGAGCAATTTCATGTTGCAGACAGAAACAGACGTTGATTGCGACGATCTGATCGAAGAAGGAGCAACCACGTGCACAGAAGAAACGACAGCAGAAGAATCACCAGAAAAACCAGAAGAATCACCAGAAAATCCAGAAGAATCAACAGAAGAAAAACCAGAAGAATCAACAGAAGAAGAAAGCAACTGCGTCGTACCCATGACCGAATTCAAACTTCGCAAACAGTCATATGCATTGGACATTGGACAATTGCCGCTGGAAATGCAGACATTTCTGCGCGAACTGAAAACCTTCTTCACTCGTCCAGTCCAGCTGGAAAGACAAGCAAGACCTTTGGCAACATCGACATACCAGAAAACCCAGGAAAGAATATTATGTGAGTTTATTGTCTGAGTTATTTCGCTCGCACAGTGTTGTTCAATAATTTAACGATTTTACGATGTGCAAACGAATTGATTTTCCCTTTTCATGCCCTTAGGCTTTCTTGGATTCTTGAGGTCTCGCCCTGGTGTGATACTGCAACCCGACGTCTTCCTACGTCAGTCTCTGTTGGAATCTTATCTGGATTTTCTCAAGGTGACGTGTAATGAATTTTTTGACGTTTGCGTGGGAACTGGGCCGAAATTGAGCGGCCATGTTGTGACGTGTCATTTATGTTTCTAGTTTTGAAATCCATTTGTAAACATCTGCTCAAAGGAGACTAAAGTCTTCAGAAAGATTGTGTTTTCTGAACGGAAACTACCACAGTTTCCGTTATAAAAATTTGTGGAATCAGTTCATACTGTAAAGTTCAACGAACGTTTCAGCCTGAAATTTGCACGCCAGACACAGTCGTGTTTCAGGGTATATCGATTACAGTATCTGATGCGTGAATTCATCTTATTGACTGCAGAATTTGTTTTCCTGCAAGTACGTGAGGTCAAAATTTCACTTCTAAAAAGTGATATTTACAACTATTGTTATTCTTGTTAAAACCGTACTTCCCGGTGTACGAGTCGAGCCCTGCATTTTTTTGACCACAAAATTGAGCTTGTAACAGTTTAAGGCATGTTTACTGAACAAAAATATTTTTTTTTAGTCGTGGATACGCGGAGCGTAGAAACGACTAATTGTTAGGGGGCAGAATATGTGTCACTCGCTCAGATGTAAACAAATCAATATGTCGACGGTAAACCAATTGATATTGACTTTTCCAAACTTTGCGGAATGCCCAATTCTACCATCGAGATTACCGTGGAAGAAAATTCTGAACTTATTTACCACTGACAGTGATCAGCATTAGAAAAAATTTTATCTCAAAACCAGAAATATGTGTATATGTAAACCAGTTGGAATCACTCGTGCAAAAGGGTGAAAGTTGTATTTTGCTCTTGATTGTGTTTGTTTTCAAAACAAGAACTGCGAAACATAAAAGGGCCGCTCAAGTGTCAGTTGTCTTTGATGATGAACTTGTACATGTTGTTCAATATGAAGTGTAAGAAATGAAATCATAGCTATTGTGCTTCAAGGGCAAAGTTATTTACTTCAGGTGATATCGACTTAGACCCGGAACCTATTGTTACTCAGGGAAATAATCCAAACAATCTTATTGCATTGTTACAATTTCGATTTGCACAACATGGGATTAGCTGTAATTGTTCCGTCACCTGTAACAATTTTCCGTACACAGCTTTTTTTTCTTATTTGATTTTTCTAAATTTAAGAAATACTTGTTGCTTGTAAACATTCCAGTTCTTCAAGGTTTTCTTTCGACGGGTCATTTTCGCAATTTTTGGTACAGCTCTGTAATTTTTCATCCAAATCTTGGACCTTGGCTTTGCTGCTGTGGCCTTTTTCTTTGCTGTACTTGATAGTTATTTTCAAGTTTCAAGTTCAAGTTCAAGTTTATTATTAAATCAACAAAATTTTACAAAAACAACGCTAACCCGCAAATAGCTGAGGCTAATCTAGGCGGGTAGCGAGTAAGACTGTTTAAAGAGTAAATCAAATGTTAGTGTTACATACCAGTAAAGAGATGAAACAAATGCACGTCTAGCAAATAAATAAATAAATAAATAAATAAGTAGGTAAATAAGTAGGTAAATGAATAAATGGATGAAATAGAAATCGCAATTAGACAAAGCTATTTTGAGTATTTATTTTGAAATTTATCGATTAGAAAAGATGTGCCAACATAATCGTCCTCTTCCATTAAAGCTTGTTAGTTATTGTTTTCGACTGACTGTTCAGGGCTACTTCCTGAATCTTGATAAACAGTGTAATGCTTTTTTTCTCTCTCTCTCTCTCTCTCTCCTTTTGCAGGACCAACGAAATTTGTCAGCTGCCACCATATCCAACCACTGCTCTTCGCTTCTGTATCCTGCGAAATTCCTTCACCGGGAGAGCGCACCCGTTTACCAGGACATCCCTGTCATTAAGCAGCTAAGAACACAGGCAACACTTCTACAGCGTCAAGGCGATGTCGAACGTCCTCAAACTAAGGAAGAGCTGACGCTTCTGAACCGTTGGCTTGACTGGTAAGCGCTAGTAATATTATTTTACTGCTTTGTGTTGGGTGACAGGAGAGCTTGTCATGCAGTTTTAACGTGTCACCTGTCCTGCGAAAACGTACGGCCAAGCCAAATGGCAACAGACATGAAATAACTTTTAGGTAGAAACACACATAAGAACTCGCACAGTTATGACTCAAAAACATGCAGAACTTTGTGCTGAGAGAATGCCTTTTCCATCCTTGACAGTACCTCTGCGTCCTTTCAACTGAAAATTAAGGAGGCCATGTCAATTTAACACTTTCGTTGTAATTTTTTGACACTGCAACTGTATTCGCAACTGACGACGGATGTTGATTATCCGAAACATGTTTTGTAAACTTGGAAGTGCGTGTTTCTAACTAAAAGCTATTTTTGACATTGTAAACAGTATAAACCTTACTGATTGTCATCAGAGGGTAATTAGAATTTAGTGAATTGAAAATTAACCAACTCTTGAGACTTTGTTGAAAAACGTTTCACTTCTTTGTCATTTAATTTTAAAAGAGGATAGAGTAGTCCTCTCTACCCTCTGTGTATCCATGTCTGAAACCTACATGTATGAATAACTGCAGCCTAATATCACTATGCAACATTTTGCAGGGAACAGATTGTGAATGCGTGCAGCGTGCAGAGAGATTACTTTGAGATGGCTGTCAACAAAAGAGATAAGGCCCGGGAATGCTGCGACTTGGTTATCTTGGCAATGTATGTTTTCATTCCGCCGGGCCGCGGCGTCGAAGTTCGCACGCTAGAGATTCAAACCAACTGGCAACAATTTCATCCTGCGCAGGTCAAAGATAAGAATGTCCTCTTGGTGAAGGGATCAGAAGAGGTCACGCTTTACTTCCACAACTATAAGACTGCAAAGTTCTTTGGCCGCCAGGAGCTTACTCTGAAGGTAAGACAATGCAGCAGATATTTAGTACGAATATTCAGTTGTTTTTTGTTTCTTTTTCTCTCTCTCTCTGGGATAAACCAGTAGTTGTTTCATAGTCCCATATGCTGTGATTATTTTTCTAATGATATCACGATACTTCCTAAGATGTTGCACTTAAAGGGAAACTCATCCATACCATTTTCTTCTGACCATAGACAGATCATGAGCTGTGCAAAATACTCCTCGACTTTGTGAACAATCACCGTCCCCAATTGGTTGGCAAAGAAAGTGGCGACATCTTGCTTCTGGTAAGTAGTCTCAAGCTATAATGCAGTAACTTGCTGTCAATCCATTAGGTGTGATTAAAAGGGCAAATTCACCCCCGATTCTACTAGAAATCTAAACCCTAACCCTGCTATTGGAGCAACTGTGGCCAAGTTTCTGGGATTTATCTTCAAGAATCCTGAAGTCACCTCCAAAAACCACGCATTCACCCTCAAAATAAAAGTTGGGGACTTGTAATAAAGGCCAATCACCCTGCCAAATTTGATGCAGGAATGTTTTTTGGGTTGTGTTGGGGTACATTGCCTCGGAGTTTCATTTTCATTTTCAGTTGTGGGGTGGTTTAGTTCAAATTAGCATTCTCGGCAGTCTAGACGGGTGAATTTACCCGATTCTTCATTCCACAGGAATGAATCTTTCAAAATTCAGGGGTGAATGTCAGTATTTCTTAACCCCACTTGGGGGTGAATTGTCCTTACACTCATTCTCCTTGAGATGTACAAACAACAACATTCACCCTAACTTTGGTTCTATTTGCTTCATTGCAGAACAGAAATGGAGCAATGTTTAGCAGTTCCTCCTTTTCAAGCCACATTAAGAACCTTTTCCAGAAACTGACAGGGACTGTGGTATCCATCAACATGATTCGGAGTTCATTTGTGACCTGGGCTTATGGCAGAGAGTAAGTATTGAATAGTTGACTTCTTTATTTGTAGAAAGCCCAACATGAAGAAAGTGTACACTTTTGTTTAGGGTTAGGAGATTTTCATCACAACAAGCTTCAGAACTAGAGTTTATCGCTTATTGGCTGAAAGAAAAGAGAAAGTTTTCACGTGCATGTTTATATCATTATTAAGTAGTCGTATGCTTTGTCTTTTTCAATTTGCAATGAACTTGCATTACCCTAAGTGGCTCATGCAATCTCACCCTTTTGAAAAACTCACTCCTGCAGATTAACTTCAAATTGAACGAGAAAAACTGCGTAGCTCATACAAATGTAATAGACGGATAATTTCGTCACAACATTGTCAAAGTGAACTTAGCTACCATCAGTAAGAGGACAGATGCGTCAAAAACAAATGATGGAACAAACATTTCCTAGAAATGCAAGCTGCAACATCCACGCTTATTGCGGTGTGTTTTGTTTTTTCAATAGTGACGCTTCAGATGCCCTCAAAGCTTCGCTGGCTTCTGCTTTAGGTCATTCCAGGAAACAGGCTGAGAAAACATACGATAGACGAACAGCCAACGAAAGGAAAGAATGCGCTGTTCGCGTAGCAAGAGAATATGCCCAGGACGTTGTCTCTAATCCAGGCGTGATGGAAACCACAGCCACTGACACTTCTCATGTGCAGCCACCAGCTACTACCAACATAAAGCTGGCCCAATTTGTAGGACTGATTGAAGAAGACAGCACACTGAGAAGTCCCAAAATTTTGATTGGACAGGTCCATGCTTTCTTAGCAAATGGTAAGGCTTCTCTGCTGTGGTACAAAGCCTACAAGAACTATTTCAAACTTGAATTAGATGGAGAACAGTGGATCGAAGATGTCGCTTGTCTCGTACCCGTGGAAATGACACCTGTCAGGAATAAAGTGGGACTTTATCGTTTGAATAACAGCTTGCGATCTATTCACAAATCCCTCACAGATGACTAGCCACTAGACTCTGACATGTACTTTTAACTTTAAACTTCATCGCAGTTCAATAGAATTATCTTACCAGCTGACAGTTCCTCAAAACATTTTTTTGTCGAAATAGTAGTGAGAAGGAATTTTATTGGAAGACCGTTGATCAGGACTGAAATTCTCTCAACATTGACTGGTGAGTCCTCATGTTTTTAGTCTTTTGAAAACAATAATCGAAATGTCTGGAATGATGAGATGGAATTTTAGGGGCCCGGGCTCAATTTTGGCATTCAAATTACCTTTTCGAAATTCATCGGATCTGCATTGCTCTGGTGAAGTCAGCTGGTGGGAAAAATTGCATTGACGTGTTGTCTGAGGAAACTTGAATTAATGACTTGAATTAATGACTAGCCACGAGACTCTGACATGTACTTTTAACTTTAAACTTCATCGCAGTTCAATAGAATTATCTTACCAGCTGACAGTTCCTCACAACATTTTTTTGGTCTTGAAATTCACTGTCAACATAGTAGTGAGAAGGAATTTTATTGGAAGACCGTTGATCAGGACTGAAATTCTCTCAACATTGACTGGTGAGTCCTCATGTTTTTAGTCTTTTGAAAACAATAATCGAAATGTCTGGAATGATGAGATGGAATTTTAGGGGCCCGGGCTCAATTTTGGCATTCAAATTACCTTTTCGAAATTCATCGGATCTGCATTGCTCTGGTGAAGTCAGCTGGTGGGAAAAATTGCATTGACGTGTTGTCTGAGGAAACTTGAATTAATGACTTGAATTAATGACTAGCCACGAGACTCTGACATGTACTTTTAACTTTAAACTTCATCGCAGTTCAATAGAATTATCTTACCAGCTGACAGTTCCTCACAACATTTTTTTGGTCTTGAAATTCACTGTCGACATAGTAGTGAGAAGGAATTTTATTGGAAGACCGTTGATCAGGACTGAAATTCTCTCAACATTGACTGGTGAGTCCTCATGTTTTTAGTCTTTTGAAAACAATAATCGAAATGTCTGGAATGATGAGATGGAATTTTAGGGGCCCGGGCTCAATTTTGGCATTCAAATTACCTTTTCGAAATTCATCGGATCTGCATTGCTCTGGTGAAGTCAGCTGGTGGGAAAAATTGCATTGACGTGTTGTCTGAGGAAACTTGAATTGATGACTTGAATTAATGACTAGCCACGAGACTCTGACATGTACTTTTAACTTTAAACTTCATCGCAGTTCAATAGAATTATCTTACCAGCTGACAGTTCCTCACAACATTTTTTTGGTCTTGAAATTCACTGTCGACATAGTAGTGAGAAGGAATTTTATTGGAAGACCGTTGATCAGGACTGAAATTCTCTCAACATTGACTGGTGAGTCCTCATGTTTTTAGTCTTTTGAAAACAATAATCGAAATGTCTGGAATGATGAGATGGAATTTTAGGGGCCCGGGCTCAATTTTGGCATTCAAATTACCTTTTCGAAATTCATCGGATCTGCATTGCTATGGTGAAGTCAGCTGGTGGGAAAAATTGCATTGACGTGTTGTCTGAGGAAACTTGAATTAATGACTAGCCACGAGACTCTGACATGTACTTTTAACTTTAAACTTCATCGCAGTTCAATAGAATTATCTTACCAGCTGACAGTTCCTCACAACATTTTTTTGGTCTTGAAATTCACTGTCGACATAGTAGTGAGAAGGAATTTTATTGGAAGACCGTTGATCAGGACTGAAATTCTCTCAACATTGACTGGTGAGTCTGCATGTTTTTAGTCTTTTGAAAACAATAATCGAAATGTCTGGAATGATGAGATGGAATTTTAGGGGCCCGGGCTCAATTTTGGCATTCAAATTACCTTTTCGAAATTCATCGGATCTGCATTGCTCTGGTGAAGTCAGCTGGTGGGAAAAATTGCATTGACGTGTTGTCTGAGGAAACTTGAATTAATGACTTGAATTAATGACTAGCCACGAGACTCTGACATGTACTTTTAACTTTAAACTTCATCGCAGTTCAATAGAATTATCTTACCAGCTGACAGTTCCTCACAACATTTTTTTGGTCTTGAAATTCACTGTCGACATAGTAGTGAGAAGGAATTTTATTGGAAGACCGTTGATCAGGACTGAAATTCTCTCAACATTGACTGGTGAGTCTGCATGTTTTTAGTCTTTTGAAAACAATAATCGAAATGTCTGGAATGATGAGATGGAATTTTAGGGGCCCGGGCTCAATTTTGGCATTCAAATTACCTTTTCGAAATTCATCGGATCTGCATTGCTCTGGTGAAGTCAGCTGGTGGGAAAAATTGCATTGACGTGTTGTCTGAGGAAACTTGAATTAATGACTTGAATTAATGACTAGCCACGAGACTCTGACATGTACTTTTAACTTTAAACTTCATCGCAGTTCAATAGAATTATCTTACCAGCTGACAGTTCCTCACAACATTTTTTTGGTCTTGAAATTCACTGTCGACATAGTAGTGAGAAGGAATTTTATTGGAAGACCGTTGATCAGGACTGAAATTCTCTCAACATTGACTGGTGAGTCTGCATGTTTTTAGTCTTTTGAAAACAATAATCGAAATGTCTGGAATGATGAGATGGAATTTTAGGGGCCCGGGCTCAATTTTGGCATTCAAATTACCTTTTCGAATTCATCGGATCTGCATTGCTCTGGTGAAGTCAGCTGGTGGGAAGAATTGCATTGACGTATTAGAATAATTGTCACTCACATGTGCTATGAACTGGCTTTTTGTCTGAGAAGCCAGTCTGTTTTTAGCTGTGATTTCTTGATCATGAATGATGTCAAACTGCTTTTTTCTGTCGATCAGGACTCAAATTCTCTGACAATTTTGGCATTAAATATATCTTTCGAATTCATCGGAAATTCAGCTCATTCCGCATGAAAACACTGAGAAGAGAGTTCAAAACATCCTTCGCGCAAGTGTTTTCACGGGTTTTTTCTCGTTCAATTTGGAATTAATTTGCACTTTCAGCTTTTCTGAAATTGATTCCAAATTGAACTCGAAACCGCGTGATTACCTGTGCAAATCAAGTTTGGTTAACTGGCAAATTCCCGTCGTATTTGAAGGTCGAAATACACGGCAGGAAAAATGGCAGTAATGTTATGGTGTAAATTTATCTTTATTCCCAGAATAGTCTGATCAGTTGTAGCAACAATATTATTGAGGGAATTTTATTGCGAGCTAATATTTTTCATTCATCTGAGCTTGACTCGTCGGACGAAGTCAGCCGGTAGGGAGCGTTCGGATTGCATGGTGGGAACTGAGGAACAACGTGTGAAGAGGTGAAAAGGAATTTGATCAACGCCGATGTTCTCCCAACGTCGACAATTTATGTTTTGAGTGGTGAAAGTCACTACATGTACTCCCAGAATAGTTTAATCAGTCGTAGGAATGATATCGTGAGAATAATACTCGTTACTGGTAGTCGGGGATAAGCCTTCGTTATGCAGGTTCTCAAGTCCGATTAAGTCGGCAATTCTCATAAGATGTGTGTTGCATTGTAATTGCATTGTATTATTTCATTCTTAGAATTTATTGACACAATAAACAGTTTAGTGACTTGATGAGATCTGTCTTGCATTCTATCATTTTGTCAGAGAATCTTGAAAAACTGAGATCTGTGCCAATCGATTTCAGTAGCAAGCCACAATTTAAGTTTGTGATAAAAAATCAGGAAGTTGGTAATTTCATTTTTCCAGGCCGGAAAAATTTCCAGGCAAATATTTCCGAGCGCTGCCTGGGAACGAGGTTGATAAGCAAAATGGCGGACGTGTTTCTTGTAGATCACGGAAGCTGGCTAGTTAGTATTTCAGTCGCCTGAAAGCGCTAAATGTCCCTTTTTGCTGTCCGAGGAAAATGTCTTGAGTCGCAGAGAAGTTCGTGAGGGCCGTCGATGGATAAGCTGGCCGCCATTTGACGACCTGCCTGATGCCAGCATCGCAGGATCGCATGATATAGCACAATCGGAAGGTAGATTTAATAGTCCTGTAATAATTTGCTTTCGATTTAAGCAATAGAGCACTTTTTCCGTCTTTATATAGCCTCATGTAAACACGAGGAGGGCTGGGAGAATTCGAGACAGTTATGCAAACCCGAGGCACATACAGTCGAGGGTTCGTAACAACAAAAACAACAATTTATTTACCCCATAAACTTACATACATGCAGATAAATTATTCAAATAGATAGAGATAAAATAATATAACGGGGTCTGGCTGCCTGAAATAACTGAAAACTTAAAAGGGGCAGGCAGGCAGCATTACAATTTGTTTAGGATAATTTAGGTCGGACGGACACACATACATCACAATAGAAAAATATGGAAGGTAAAGCACAATAGTAGCAATATAAAAACCATACATTATTCGTTATTATTGCAAAACCATACAGTCACCAAATTCACACCCCAAGCAATTGACTTTGGAGTCAAACGCCCCTCCCCTCTCCCCCCAACGGGGGGTGAACTACTGCCACGTACACCTGCCCAACATACATACGTTTGTTCTCGAGCCTGCCTAGTGAAAAAACACCCTCTCCACAACTATTCTCGACTTGCTGCCAATTTTCTTGCAAAACCATACAGTCACCAAATTCACACCCCAAGCAATTGACTTTGGAGTCAAACGCCCCTCCCCTCTCCCCCCAACGGGGGGTGAACTACTGCCACGTACACCTGCCCAACATACATACGTTTGTTCTCGAGCCCGCCTAGTGAAAAAACACCCTCTCCACAACTATTCTCGACTTGCTGCCAATTTTCTTGCAAAACCATACAGTCACCAAATTCACACCCCAAGCAATTGACTTTGGAGTCAAACGCCCCTCCCCTCTCCCCCCAACGGGGGGTGAACTACTGCCACGTACACCTGCCCAACATACATACGTTTGTTCTCGAGCCCGCCTAGTGAAAAAATTTTCTTGCAAACCATACAGTCACCATACAATCACCCTGCAAAATTTGATCCAGGAACGTCTTTTGGGGTCTGTTGGACTGGATTTACCTTGACTTTCATTTTTCATTTTCAGTTCAAGGCTGCCCAAACAGGCTGAATTAAGCCGATTCTGCATTCTACAGGTATGAACCTTTCATAGTTCAGCGGTGGAAGTCAGAGGAGGAAACTGTATTGTGAAACATGATTTTATTTTGGTGAGTTGACAAACTGGGGTAATTGTTTTGGCAGGGTAACAAGGCGAGGAAACTTGACAAGGCCACCTAGTTGATCTGGAAATCTGATCTAAGAGTTGGCCTGAACTTGGTTGTTTGTGGATGCATCCGGGTCAGGGAATCAGTTGTGGCGTCCACTGGAAAGCAACGTTTCAGCTTGAAAGCTGGCACTTCAAGTTGATAGCCATTTTGTTAGTCGAGCCACTCCAAATGACACTTTATAAGACTGATTTCTCACTTGAGGCTGTTATAGATGTCACCTGATGGAACAAATGAGAATATTTTTAAGTCCAGAGTTAAGAAATGTCTTAGTTTATCATTTATTTAAATATTTAGACATTTCAAATTCTCTGCAACAGTAATTAGTGGTATGTAAATTTTATAGTGTATAAAGCATGGCTATGAATATTATTGTCTTTAAAATCCCCCTGAAGAGTGAGAGATCACGGAACAGGCTTGTTGGGATGAAAGTGTAGTTTTTGATGAAGTCTTCAATTCATTATCTTATTATAATACATATATCTATATCTACCTGGAGTTTTGAAAATGGGGTCTGTTAATATGGTGCTATTAAGTTATTTTCGTCTGTAAACTTTATCAAACCAGCTTGACTTGATTAAGCCATTTCGATTTTTTGGATTTCAATTTCAATTTGACTTTGACTTTTCTCGACAGAGGTTGGGGTTGTATATCAGAAATATGCAAAACTGTCAGAATCAAACTAGTTTGTTATTAAGTTGAAGCCAAATTAAAATTTTAAGCCCAACAGGGTTTTATGTACTAATATCTCCAGGAGTGTGCCTAATTTTGGATATCTATTTGGAGTTCCTGTCCCGTAATCCAAGTGAAGGTGTTTGGGTGTGGTTTCTTTGTACTCTTATGCCTAGTATCAAGTGGCTTTGACTTGTGCTGAGTGGAGAACATGCTATATACTAGGTAGAGATAGCACAGTTTTCAGGCATTGACTATGATTTAAAGGCTGTCTAGTGTGCCATTATTGATGCAATTGCTTGCAAAGGGCTTTCCTGTGATATGATGACATGAGCCTAAATATTTCCACAGGTGGCCAAGAGATTCTAGTTTCATTTCCTGGTTATGCTATATAAAGTTTGGAGTGTATAACTTCAGGTAAGCACTGCTTAAGTTACTCTATAAGACACTTGGTCTTATAGAAATTATTGGTCTTGGAAAAATTCAGGCTCATGGTATCATATCACATGAAAGCCCTTTGCAATCAATTGCCTCAATATAATTATAATTATAATATTAATTATAAATTTTCATTCATTTATCTTGCTACCTTGATATATTTACTTTTATGTAAGTTATGCATATGTACGTATAGATATATTTTTTATGTTAGCTTTTATTTATTGTTGATGTGATGTCTGAAAGGATTTTATCAACTAAATAAATGTAGTTGTACAATAATAGCACACTAAACTGTCTTAATCATAGTCAAATCCTGACAACTGTGCTATCTCTCTGGTTTTGAGGTCTTGTTTTGACAGAGTATGGCAAGGAAGCTTGACAAAGAAGGCCTCCTAGTGGTGATCTGGAAATCTAACCCAAGAGTTGGGAAGTTGATTCCGGAACTTGGTCTTCGTGGATGGATCCTGTTCTTGAGTTGTCAGGGAATCATTTGTGACATCCACCGGAAAGCGGTATCCCTTCCACAAGTCGGGAGTTTTTGCATGTATCAGCTCTAGAGTTACTAAGTTATCCAAGTAGTAATGGTACAATCAAATGAGTTTATTGTTTATTTAAATATTTAGACATTTCAAATTCTCTGCGGCAGTAATTACCGGTATGTCAATTGTATAGTGTACAAAGCATGGCTATGAATATTATTGTCTTTAAAATCCCCCTGAAGAGTGATAGATCACCTAACAGGCTTGTTGGGATGAAAGTGTAGTCTTCGATGAAGTCTTCAATTCATTATCTTATCATTCATTATCTTATTATATATGTTTCGAAAACCAGGTCCAACCATGTCCAACGGGCCCAGTAAAGCCCAGTGTCTTATGGAGTAACTCAGCAGTGCTTACTTCAAGTTCTACACTCCACACTTGATCTAGCATAAGCAGAAATTGACAATAGAATCTCTTGTCCTCCCTTCTGTGGAAAAATTCAGGCTGATGACATCATATCACATGAAAGCCCTTTGCAAGAAATTGCCTCAATAAATATTAATTATAAATTTTCATTCATTTATCTTGTTACCTTGATACAGCTACTTTTATTTAAGTTATGCATATGTACATATAGATATATTTTTTATGTTAGCTTTTATTTATAGTTGATGTGATGTCTGAAAGGATTTTATCAACTAAATAAATTTAGTTGTACAATAATGATAGTCAAATCCTGACAACTGTGATATCTCTCTGGTTTTGAGGTCTTGTTTTGACAGGGTGTGGTATGGAAGCTTGACAAAGAAGGTCTCCTACTGGTGATCTGGAAATGTAAACCAAGAGTTGGTAAGTTGATTCCGGAACTTGGTCTTTGTGGATGGATCCTGTTCTTGAGTTGTCAGGGAATCATTTGTGACCTCCACCGGAAAGCGGCATCCCTTCCGCAAGTCGGGACTTTTGGCATGTCTCAGCTCTAGAGTTACTGGGTTATCCAAGTAGTAATGGTACAATCAAATAAGTTTATTGTTTATTTAAATATTTAGACATTTCAAATTCTCTGCAACAGTAATTACCGGTATGTAAATTGTATAGTGTATAAAGCATGGCTATGAATATTATTGTCTCTAAAATCCCCCTGAAGAGTGAGAGATCACCTAACAGGCTTGTTGGGATGAAAGTGTAGTCTTTGATGAAGTCTTCAATTCATTATCTTATCATTCATTATCTTATTATATATGTTTCGAAAACCAGGTCCAACCATGTCCAACGGGCCCAGTAAAGCCCAGTGTCTTATGGAGTAACTCAGCAGTGCTTACTTCAAGTTCTACACTCCACACTTGATCTAGCATAAGCAGAAATTGACAATAGAATCTCTTGTCCTCCCTTCTGTGGAAAAATTCAGGCTGATGACATCATATCACATGAAAGCCCTTTGCAAGAAATTGCCTCAATAAATATTAATTATAAATTTTCATTCATTTATCTTGTTACCTTGATACAGCTACTTTTATTTAAGTTATGCATATGTACATATAGATATATTTTTTATGTTAGCTTTTATTTATAGTTGATGTGATGTCTGAAAGGATTTTATCAACTAAATAAATTTCGTTGTACAATAATGATAGTCAAATCCTGACAACTGTGATATCTCTCTGGTTTTGAGGTCTTGTTTTGACAGGGTGTGGCATGGAAGCTTGACAAAGAAGGTCTCCTACTGGTGATCTGGAAATCTAAACCAAGAGTTAGTAAGTTGATTCCGGAACTTGGTCTTTGTGGATGGATCCTGTTCTTGAGTTGTCAGGGAATCATTTGTGACATCCACCGGAAAGCGGCATCCCTTCCACAAGTCGGGACTTTTGTCTCAGCTCTAGAGTTACTGGGTTATCCAAGTAGTAATGGTACAATCAAATAAGTTTATTGTTTATTTAAATATTGCCTCAATCATTGGACACTAAACTGCCTTAAAATCATAGTCAATGCCTGAAAGCTATGCTAATTCTACTAAGTATATAGCATGTTCTTCACTCAGCACAAGTCAGACTGACTTGATACTATGGATACAAGTACAAAGAAACCACACCCCATCAACTTCCCTTGGATTAAGGGCCAGGAACGCCAAATAGGTATCCAAAATTAGCCACACTCCTATAGATATTAGAACATAAAACCCTGTTGGGCTTAAAATTTTCTTTAGCTCCAACTGAATAACAAACTAGTTTGATTCTGACAGTTATTTTTTATCTGGAAATAATTTAATATAATAAGTTAAGTTAAGTTATATGTGTGTATATACATATATGTTTTTATATTTTTATATTTATATTTTTCTATAGATGTGTAAACGATGTTGGTTAACCAACATCCAAGTATCGATTTTGTAAGTGCTGAAGAAGCCCGAACGGGCGAAACGTCCATGTATTAAAGACCACAAAGAGAAAAGTTCGCATCTTCTTCTGTTTATTCTACCTTTATATATTTCTATATATATAAGAAGAAATTGCTAATTGGGTTGTCAATGGCAATGCCAAGCCTGACAAGGCTTTTGGAACCATCAAAACCCATCCAGGGGAATCCCCTTCGGCTCATTACATCGTGCTGCGCACCGCCATTGAAAACCTTTCAGCATTTACCGAATTTTATCTTAAGCCTCTAGCCCAAACCTTGCCATTTAGACATTTCAAATGGTAATTATGTAAATTTTATAGTATATAAAGCATGGTTATGAATATTATTGTCATTAAATCCCCTGAAGAGTCTTGTTTGATTCTGACAGTTTGCCTTTTTAGTATTTTTTATCTGCAAATAATTTAATATTCAAGAGTTTTCATTGGCTTAGCGATCATGGGCTATGAGCCATTATGCCATGCTCTAAAAATGTTTTAGAGTCCGCATGTTATTGAAAAGTGCAGTAATGACTTGAATATTAGCGCAAATAAGTGTTTTCTCTCTTTTGCATCCCATCATCTAGTCAAAACTTTTGCCTAAGGGATCCACTCGGCGCCATTTAAGGTGATTCCTGAGAAATAAAATTTAGCGATGATTTTTTTTGAAAATTTACCTGAATGTTCTCTACCAAGCACTGTTTCGGAAAATAAAATTAAAATGATAGATCACCATTTTCGTTTAAGAGATGTGATTATAATAATGACCTGCAAAATAGAAACCTCTCAAATAGGGACACCTCGCTCTGTCCTTTCGGTGTACGTGTGATAGAGGTATGACTGTATATGTATCTACTCGGATTTCGAAAATGTACACTCCGGTGAGAATTTATGTCTATGAGCTTCCGCGTTTCCGCGCTTCCGCGTTTCCTCATTTTTTAAAGTTTGACAACAAAATTCCCAGTACTTGTTTAGAACTGTTCATCGTTATCGCCTGCCTAATATGAAGTGCTTAAGTTAAATATTTCACAAGGAAAGTTACTCGCGTGTTTCAAAGTAGGACACTTAGCCGTATTCCATGATAAGCAAAACATGACTATTCGAAGCGCGTTTTTTCTATGATACAATTACCAATTGAATTTTGTAAACCGGTCATATAACGCATAGTTATATACTTTAGAAGAATTCAGAGCGATTTCTAGTAACAATCCAAAGGACAGGACACACAGACAGAACGTGTACCATCATTTCACAAGTGCGAAACTTCACCTTATAACTGAGTACTTGTTTAAATATCGCTGTTCAACATTTCAGTACACAGTTATAGTGTATACTTGAAAAGAGAATTCAGATTTTCAGTGTACTAGATTCTGTAGGGTTTGCTTATACGGAAGAATATAGTTGTATACCTGCTTTTTAGAGGAAATATTACACTTCGAGTTAACTATGCTCATTTTACAAAATTCACGCGCGCGCCGTACACTTGAAATTGCCGAACTCGATTTCAATTTATTTCGCATAAGCTGCACTTCTGAATCAGAAAATTCGCTCCTTGGACGGGTAAGACTTATTCCTTGCACAATTAAGAGTTTGTTCCCCCTTGTAAGCATTTTAAATCCTATAAGAACGGAACGTGGAATGTGCACACAACAGTTCCCGCGCAAACACTTTCCCATCGATTGTCTTAAAAGAGATCGCTAAAAATTAATGCGGAAAGTTAAATTTTCTGCTCTTTTCAAGTGGAAGAGTTGATCTTTTTCTAGAAAAGTAGAATTGCTGGAACCTTTCACTGAGTCCATAGCCCTCACTCAACACCTTTTTAGCGTATTTAGTATTCTCTTCGTTCGAATCCAACGACTTCAAATCACCGACTTCGAAGCGATATATCTCTTTAGAGTTAATAGCTACTATACATCGGCAAAGACTAAATATGTTTCTTAGCAATCCATCTTTATTGTGTTAAAATTTCAGAAAAATCGAACGAAACCAGAGTTAATTAGTCAAAACTTTTGCCTAAGGGATCCACTCGGCGCCATTTAAGGTGATTCCTGAGAAATAAAATTTAGCGATGAGTTTTTTTGAAAATTTACCTGAATGTTCTCTACCAAGCACTGTTTCGGAAAATAAAATTGAAATGATAGATCACCATTTTCGTTTAAGAGATGTGATTATAATAATGACCTGCAAAATAGAAACCTCTCAAATAGGGACACCTCGCTCTGTCCTTTCGGTGTACGTGTGATAGAGGTATGACTGTATATGTATCTACTCGGATTTCGAAAATGTACACTCCGGTGAGAATTTATGTCTATGAGCTTCCGCGTTTCCGCGTTTCCGCGCTTCCGCGTTTCCTCATTTTTTAAAGTTTGACAACAAAATTCCCAGTACTTGTTTAGAACTGTTCATCGTTATCGCCTGCCTAATATGAAGTGCTTAAGTTAAATATTTCACAAGGAAAGTTACTCGCGTGTTTCAAAGTAGGACACTTAGCCGTATTCCATGATAAGCAAAACATGACTATTCGAAGCGCGTTTTTTCTATGATACAATTACCAATTGAATTTTGTAAACCGGTCATATAACGCATAGTTATATACTTTAGAAGAATTCAGAGCGATTTCTAGTAACAATCCAAAGGACAGGACACACAGACAGAACGTGTACCATCATTTCACAAGTGCGAAACTTCACCTTATAACTGAGCACTTGTTTAAATATGGCTGTTCAACATTTCAGTACACAGTTATAGTGTATACTTGAAAAGAGAATTCAGATTTTCAGTGTACTAGATTCTGTAGGGTTTGCTTATACGGAAGAATATAGTTGTATACCTGCTTTTTAGAGGAAATATTACACTTCGAGTTAACTATGCTCATTTTACAAAATTCACGCGCGCGGCGAACACTTGAAATTGCCGAACTCGATTTCAATTTATTTCGCATAAGCTGCACTTCTGAATCAGAAAATTCGCTCCTTGGACGGGTAAGACTTATTCCTTGCACAATTAAGAGTTTGTTCCCCCTTGTAAGCATTTTAAATCCTATAAGAACGGAACGTGGAATGTGCACACAACAGTTCCCGCGCAAACACTTTCCCATCGATTGTCTTAAAATTTCAAAGTATTATATTTCCGTGTCTTTTTACCTTTTAGCCACAAAATTTATACAAGTTGTTTGTCTGTGTCGAAGTTTACAGTGTGTATAATGTCATTTTCGTACGTTCAATTGGTCATTACTGCGCATGTGCTGCATTTTTCAATAAACATTTCCCCATACATTCTCTTCAAATTTCAAAGTATTATATTTTCGTGTGTTTTTACTTTTTAACCACAAAATTTATACAAGTTGTTTGCCTGTGTCTAAGTTTACAGTGTGCACAATTTCATGTTCGTACGTTCAATTGGTAGTTACTGCGCATGCTCTAAACATCGTAATTTTCCAATACATTGTCTTAAAATTTCAAAATACTGCCTTTTCATGTGTTTTTAACGTTTTACTACAAAATTTACACAAGTTGTTTGTTTCTGTCTAAGTTTACAGTGTGCACAATTTGAGGCGCGTACGTTGAATTTGTCGTTACTGCGCATGTACCGAATTTTTTCATACATTTCTTCTTATTTTACGATAGTCGTAACTTTGAAAATCGTAGAGCAATTGACAAATGCTTTGAAACAGAAAAACTGTGCATGATATTTACCTATTCAATATACGCAGAAGTTGTCACTGTCTTTGATAAAGTACTGCGCATGCCCTAAATATCGTCAAGTTTTCATAAGACATTTTCAGAATGCTCTATCTTCCTCATTTTTTAAAGTTTGACAACAAAATTCCCAGTACTTGTTTAGAACTGTTCATCGTTATCGCCTGCCTAATATGAAGTGCTTAAGTTAAATATTTCACAAGGAAAGTTACTCGCGTGTTTCAAAGTAGGACACTTAGACGTATTCCATGATAAGCAAAACATGACTATTCGAAGCGCGTTTTTTCTATGATACAATTACCAATTGAATTTTGTAAACCGGTCATATAACGCATAGTTATATACTTTAGAAGAATTCAGAGCGATTTCTAGTAACAATCCAAAGGACAGGACACACAGACAGAACGTGTACCATCATTTCACAAGTGCGAAACTTTACCTTATAACTGAGCACTTGTTTAAATATCGCTGTTCAACATTTCAGTATTAGGACCTTCTGTTGTACGTTTTCTTGTTAGTCACCTGTACGAAGGTAAGAAAAAAAAAGCGGGCATTTTAAGCTTTCGGATGAAAATATTTTAGCGTCAATATTGTCCGCTTTTCATCCAGGAACGTTTTTAACCGCAGAATAAGGTACCTTTTCCGCGCTTTTAAAGAGATCGCTAAAAATTAATGCGGAAAGTTAAATTTTCTGCTCTTTTCAAGTGGAAGAGTTGATCTTTTTCTAGAAAAGTAGAATTGCTGGAACCTTTCACTGAGTCCATAGCCTCACTCAACACCTTTTTAGCGTATTTAGTATTCTCTTCGTTCGAATCCAACGACTTCAAATCACCGACTTCGAAGCGATATATCTCTTTAGAGTTAATAGCTACTATACATCGGCAAAGACTAAATATGTTTCTTAGCAATCCATCTTTATTGTGTTAAAATTTCAGAAAAATCGAACGAAACCAGAGTTAATTAGAATTTTTTTTGTGAGTCCACTATGACTTCCCTTGTGGACTAACAAAATACGCAGCGGTCAGTCATAGAATGATTCCGGCAATTCTGCTTTTTTTACAAAAAGATCAACTCTGCTAATTGAAAAGAGCAGAAAAATAAACTTTCTGCATTTATTTCTCATAGAACAAATGCAAAATTGTTACCTTATTTGTTAATGCGAGTCGATTAGTTGAAAAGTTAAAAAAGGTACCTTTTAAGAAAAAAAAAAAGATTTTTAACCGCAGAATAAGGTACCTTTTCCGCGCTTTTAAAGAGATCGCTTCAACCTGAAAAAAGGGTACCTTTTTCGCGCTTTAAAGCTTTGTTTGGTAAAGTGAGAAATGCATGAAAAGTGGACAATATTGGCTTCAAAATATTTGCACTCGAAAGCTTAAAATACCCGCCTTACATAACAGAAAGCGACGTTTCGGTCAAAAAAAAAGCTAGAATTATTGCCTGAGAGCTGACAATTGAATTCTTCCCACTCCACAAGAGCTGGATCCTTTGCTAGTTTCCAGCTCTCCTGGGTTAGAGGCCTCAAAAAGGGATATGGGAACGAGAATGAAAAAATTCCCGTCAGCCATTTCGTCAATGGATCTCTGTTTTGACCGAATGACCACGAAAAACTCTGTGAACTTCGATCTTTTTCACCTCTTCCCTCGGCGCCATGCAGTCCATCGTTTCCTACCGGCTGACTTCTTCAGACGAGTCGAGCTCAGATGAATCCGATATTCAGCTCCAAACGCCTTCTAAGAGGCCACGCACGAGCAATTTCATGTTGCAGACAGAAACAGACGTTGATTGCGACGATCTGATCGAAGAAGGAGCAACCACGTGCACAGAAGAAACGACAGCAGAAGAATCACCAGAAAAACCAGAAGAATCACCAGAAAATCCAGAAGAATCAACAGAAGAAAAACCAGAAGAATCAACAGAAGAAGAAAGCAACTGCGTCGTACCCATGACCGAATTCAAACTTCGCAAACAGTCATATGCATTGGACATTGGACAATTGCCGCTGGAAATGCAGACATTTCTGCGCGAACTGAAAACCTTCTTCACTCGTCCAGTCCAGCTGGAAAGACAAGCAAGACCTTTGGCAACATCGACATACCAGAAAACCCAGGAAAGAATATTATGTGAGTTTATTGTCTGAGTTATTTCGCTCGCACAGTGTTGTTCAATAATTTAACGATTTTACGATGTGCAAACGAATTGATTTTCCCTTTTCATGCCCTTAGGCTTTCTTGGATTCTTGAGGTCTCGCCCTGGTGTGATACTGCAACCCGACGTCTTCCTACGTCAGTCTCTGTTGGAATCTTATCTGGATTTTCTCAAGGTGACGTGTAATGAATTTTTTGACGTTTGCGTGGAACTGGGCCGAAATTGAGCGGCCATGTTGTGACGTGTCATTTATGTTTCTAGTTTTGAAATCCATTTGTAAACATCTGCTCAAAGGAGACTAAAGTCTTCAGAAAGATTGTGTTTTCTGAACGGAAACTACCACAGTTTCCGTTATAAAAATTTGTGGAATCAGTTCATACTGTAAAGTTCAACGAACGTTTC
>CAXHUQ010000132.1:0-15000 GCA_964020085.1 Micromussa lordhowensis
TGCCTACAGCTAGCGTTTCTACTCTGAAAAGGAAGTGTCTCGCTCCACATCTGGGACATAAAAATAGCATGCACTATAGTAACGAAGCCAAAATTAAATTTGGAAAAGTTCCTGATACAGGATCTAGCATCCCACCTATCAATATACAGTACTGTCGAGCGTTTGTCAAGATGGAGCAGAGAAAGCCTTTTCGCTTTGATGAAAGACTTCCACACCTTCGCGGGTATTCCACCATTATTAACAGCACTGATGCAAAAGCGCCCATAATTCTGGGTTCGAAAAACTCTTTTAACACAGGACGGACATGGCTAAGTTACGTTAATGAAGACGATCGGTGGAGCCCATTGGAAGAGAAGGAGGCCGACGCTACGAATGAAGGAAAAAGGAAAATAGCAAAGGATAATGAGCTCGTAAAACTACAAGCCCTACCATGCCACGACTATCACTCTCCAAGAGATGTGATAGTACCAAATACAAATCTTTTCATCGAAAAGTCATTCAAGGTGGACAAGAAGAGTGAGCGTGAATCGGTTTCTTGGTCCGGAACGAAAGGTAGCTGGGTATGTATTCATACAGGGTACCGCACATCCACTTCAACTTCTTCTTCACCAAAGCCCACACGCCTTCGATGGTATTGGTGTGTGCACCACTGTCGGGGTCAACAAAGTTCTTAGAGTGATTCACCGATAGATGGATGTATCCTAGCTGGTTGAGTGGTATGTACGGAGTGAATTGATCTGAATAGATGACAGTTCCAGGTCGGATATGCGTTGTGATAAGACGATGAACAAGTGTCTCTCTAGTTCGGTCTGGAACACGGAAGAGCAGCACTTTCTGTGATCCTCGCTCCACTACTCCAAACACCCACGGACCTTCCGAGACTCTCCCTCTCTTATACTTTCTCTTTGCACCAAACTTGGACTCGTCAATTTCCACGGTCTTTCCTAAGCCTCCAAGCTTAATTCCAGCATTCAGGACTTTGTTGGAACAGATTGTTCTCAGCTCACTTAGCGCATGGATCACAGTAGGCTTTGAAAGGCTGGTAAGTCGCGCGATTTTGCTTCCTGAAATCTGCATAGCCCAGAGGAACATCAGATGCAGCCAGGTACTTAACGGTATATTAGATCCCTCGAAGAAGGAGCCCGATCTTATTGAAAGCCATGTTCTACACCGCTTATTCGTACAGCGCCACATGTATCCGTCGTTCACCCGTGTTGTCTCTGTTATTTCCATATTAGAACCACATCGAGAACACTGCCGACAGCTCACTAAAAGCTTCTGACTTACGAAGAAATTAAAAACATTCTGGAAACTTCCCAATATAACAAAAAGATCACGGAACTCCATGTTTTAGAAAGCCGTGATCTAATGCTAGAGGATAATGAAATTAGGATCAAGTGTGGATTTAGTTAGGATCAAACTTTAATTAATTTAGGATCAAATTAAACCAATCACAGTTGCGAAAAAGCAGCAAATCAGAACGCTTATTACTAAGCCAATCGAATACAAGGCATAACAATGGTAATTAATGTGAAACAAGTTAGGATCGAATTAAACCAATCACCGTTGCGAAAAAGTAGCAAATCAGTACGCTTCTTATTAAACCAATGATATGAAAGGCACATGGTATTAAATGTAACAACTCAATTAACTTGACACCATTAGCATCTATTTGCAACTACGCTCTCTATAATACTCGACAATGTCTCAACGTCTAACTAAGTGTACTGCCTGCGGACAAACTGGTCACACAAGAATCCACTGTTTAGTCATGTGCGGTTCTTGTAGTGGCGACAGTCGCAAATGTGATTGTCAACAGCCACCAGCAAAAAACAGAAGAAGGGGAAGGCAAAGAGAGCAGCAGAACAGGAGCAGCCGCAGGAAGCCACAGCCCCAGGGTCTCCAGAGGCCGAGCCAAATTATAAATCTGTTTGTCGGCAGCTACAACAAAAAAACCAGCAACTTGGCAAAGCCTACCAGCATCTTAAGGCCAAGTTCGACGAGCTAGAAGCCAATTGCCAGGAGGGGGAGGAACAGCTTGCTCAGGCTCAACAGGACGCCGATGAGATGGCAGACTTAGTCCGACAGAACGAACAGCGTCTCCAGGCCTACAGAGAGCAGTTGAGGGCAAAAGATGAGCGCATTAAGGCCCTGGAGCAGCAGCTACGAGCCTTGCAGACCTCTAGTACGGCACCGTCAGCTGCAGATAGCCATGAAGCTGCTGCGAAGGTCGACCGGAATGACCTTGCCGAAATCCATCGACGCTATGCTGCTGTGCTCTTAACCCTAAATGAGAAGAAGTGCAGCCTCAATAACGCCTACCGACTCGCGGGCACAGCACGCAGCATGATAAGGGACTTCATCGGCATAGCGGAGCTGAGAATCGTCAACGAAGTCACTTATCAAAGCACCCTGGAACGGCTGGGAGACCCGAAACTTTCGGTGAAAATGATCGAGCGGGAGTGCCGAAGACAGCTGGGTGATCTGTTGCCGTTAGTGAAACGACTTCGCTCCGCGAAGAGGCTATTACCACTGGCGTTGGAGGATGCCTTCTATTCCTAGAGGGCTCTGTCAACAAAAAACAAACGGCTCAAGGAGCCACCAAGTATTAAAAAGTCAATGACCAACTCAATAAAGTTTACCTAATAAAGATTTAAGTCTTGGCCGAAAAAGTCAATAGTCGTCGGCCGACTATTGCCAACATGAGAACTGGGTTCTAATAACACTTGTCGTAATGGGAACTGGGTTCTAATGACACGAAAAACAAGATGGCGGTCAAAAGTATATTTCTTAGTTTGATATCCTAGTGAAAATTTTCTGTCAGTTTTCAGTTTGGAAAAGGTATGTTTAGCATTAAGTTCAATAAGGCCCAAATAAGTCACCGACACACCACAGACGCACCACCGACGCATCTTGTATGTTATAACTTCAAAGAGTGGTCAACGCGTCGGCCGACAGTCGGCCGACTGTCGGCCGACTGTCGACCGACACGTTGGCCGACGTGTTGGCTGACGTGTTGGCTGACGCGTCGGTGGGATCGGATTCTTTACCTTTACCTATATTTTTCACTCAGTAAACATTGTTTTCACATCAAAATATTTGTATATATTTTTCACTCAATAAATATTGTTTTCACATCAAAACATTTGTATATATTTTTCACTCAATAAATATTGTTTTCACATCAAAACATTTGTATACATTTTTCACTCAATAAATATTGTTTTCACATCAAAACATTTGTATATATTTTTCACTCAATAAATATTGTTTTCACATCAAAACATTTGTATATATTTTTCACTCAGTAAATATTGTTTTCACATCAAAACAATTGTATATATTTTTCAATAATCATTTTTGATTAACATTTGCATCTATCTTTCAATGAATAAATATCACTTTTATATCAAATTACGTGGACCCTTCTGCTAAATTAAATATTCGGATTTTGCCATTACTTAGTGTACCTCTCTTGGCTATTTATTCGAGTGTTAAAAAATATCTTTCCAAATCTAAAACGTTTTTTATAATGATCTGATTTCACAATGTTATCTATGCTATTGTATAAAAATATTTGTATAGGAACTGTTTTACAACAATTCCTCAGTGATTATTATATCCATGTCATCTATTTAAAATTTCTCCACATAAATAACAGAACAATAAATTAATGAAGGATCTCTTGGCTGGCCATAAAAAAATGATTTCCAATTCTAATTATTATATCATTCTATTATTTCATCTAATCAAATAATGTAACAGGTTCATCTTGTTCCTGGCCATCTCGCAGCAGCAAGGTCATCAATTATGACCGTTAGACCTGAAATTAAATGAAACATATGATTATAAAGGAAACATTGCAGAGTTAGTCAAGAACAACTGAGAAAATTCAGGAATTTGGAACTTACTTTTGGATGAGTGGGATCTGACCTATCCACCAGGTCACCAGGGATGACCTCCCTCACTACCCTCTTTGCGGTGCATGGCCAAACGTACGTGGGCTTCCCCAAGTGTGCCCCCAATGTCTTATTGCTTCCAAACTGAATGACAAACAAAGTATTTTAAATTGTGAACCCCTCAATGAAGGAGACCTCATTTCCAAAAAAAACAAAAACCCAGCATATCATGGCTAAGAAAAATTGTATATCAGCAGTACAAAGAACTCAATTACAGATACTACATGCAATAACAGAAACATTTTCTGTGGCATAAGTTTGGGTTCTGTCCTGGTGTACAGGTTCACAAGGGAATAACGATTGTTCTTTCTTTGTTTAGGAGTCACTGGTTAGCTGTTGTGTATTGTTTGGTCCTTTGTAGCGGCTCTTGTGAACCGGTACACGAGGACAGAACCTACGTTTAAACCCTTTCAGAAAGAAACCAGCGATTTGTCTTGTTTTATTTTCGTTATTAAGCCGCATCAATCTTGCTGCACCAAGCTTTCCAAAATTTGAAGTCATAGTTGATCGGCACATGGGCAATATTAGAGTTAAAGAATAAAGATCATAAGCCAGTTTGTTGTGCGCTTAAAAAGAGACCACAAAGCAGAAGTATTTTGTACTTGAAAATGTATCATCTTGCCCAAAGAAGGGCCCACAGTCTTTTGTAGAGCCTCGCTCGTCCTTCCTGTGGGCTTTCATTTGGTCGAAGACAAAACCGCTTCAAAAGGGAAAGAAGCCCTTCAGGTGCATTAAATCTGTGAACAATACAATAATATCAACTAAGTGAACTCTATAAAAAGACATAAGAGATACAATTACACAAAAACCTACCCATTCCTTGTAAATTCGGCTTCAAAAGCCTTGAACGCCGCTTCTCGTAAAAGCTTGCTGCAGACTGCCGCCATTTTGTTCTGCCCCGCACCAGAGACCGCTGCCACAAAATTTTGCCTTCTCTATCATCTTCCTAGTAACCGACCCAGATCCTTTCTCGGTCAGTGGAACTGACTTCCGGTGAAAATGCGAAACTTTAACACATATTACAAAGGTTAGGGTACATTATAGAGGCATAAAAAATTTTTTTTTTCAAATATTAGGTGAGGTAACCTATTGACAAGCTAAAATTCATTTATTTCTGAAAACATGAAAATTTGCCTGGGTGGGTACCTTAATGCATAATAATAATAATAATAATAATAACAATAACAATAACAATAACAATAACAATAACAATAACAATAATAATAACAATACCAATAATAATCTTTATTTCCTAAGATAAAATTACATATCTTAAGTTACAATATAAACTCAAAAACTATTTACATATCATCTAAAAATTATTCTATTAGTAAAAACATTCTTAAACGTGTCAGAGTAGATTCTAGGGACAGAGACTGATGTATCTCTAAGATTGTACCTCGTGTTCTTTTCCTTAGGCCCAAGTCGCACTAGAGGTCAAAACTGTTTACTTATGTCAAAAAACTGTCATCACAATGAAAAACCAAGTGCGACCGGTTTGTTCACCAAAGGACAAAATTTGGTCGCGGCCGGACAAACTTCAAAGATGCCGTCGACTACCTCTGGAGCAGGCCAAATTGAGACAAACGTTGGAAAACAAAAGCGAGGGTGCTTTGATTCGGAAATGATTTGACAGGTGATATGTAGCAGAGTCTCTATGCGATAGACTTTGTGGTAAAATTGATCATGATCTCATTTTGCAACAACATGAATCCTGGTGCGGGCGACCAATTCTACCCATACGGCAAATTTGCACAATATCCACCAGTATGGATCTATCCTTACATGTTAAATGATCGAAAAAACATTAACCACAGCCTATCAACAGTCACAAATGCTGAGTCTTTACCAGAATCCTCTCCGCAGTTCATCAAGAACAGCTCAACGCCATCATCAAGCTCAACTTCTTCATGCCCTACATCTTCAGCCGAGAGCAAGAAGGCTCAAGATAGATGGAATAAGGAAGAAGAAAAGTTGTTAGTTTAACTGTGGGCCGAAAAACACGACCAGTTGGAGAGTCGAGAATCAAGGAAAACGTGGGCTTAGATTGCCAAGAAGATATCGAAAGTGCTCGGAACCAACAAGACAGCCAACAAATGCATGCAGAAAATGAAGTATATCATAGAACGATATAAGAATGCAAAAGATTGGAACAAAAACAAAACAGAAGGAAGCCTCAGGAAATCCGTCTACTACGATGAGGTAGACAAAATCCTTGGATGCCGCAACGTAGTAACCTTCAATCATGTAGCTAAAGCTGGAATCAGCGGCGATAGTGCCACCAAAGTTGTTACAGAATCTAGTGATAATACAGGTGAGATTAGTACTTCATCCAGACCCACTGTGTCAGAAACTCCAGCTGAAAAGAGACGACCGTCGAAGAAAGGGAAACGAGCATCGAAACGCAAAGCGCCTGATAATGAGAGCGACGAAGAGTTCAAAATGGCTCTAAAGGATGCGAGACAGCAGGGGGAGAAAGTGACAACCTTTTTGGATTTGCAACAAACAAACGCAGCAGCTTGCCATGATGAGTCAGTTTATGGGATCAATTGTGAAAATCCTTGACAACCAACAGAATGAGAAAAAGTAATGAACTTTAATTCAAGACTACTTTGAACTATTGAGAGACAACTATTATCACGTTTATTGTTTATGTTACGAATCTTTCAAACGAAATTATGGAAACAAATGAAAGTAGTTTTAACTGATTCGTTATTGTTAAGAAAAATACAATTTTCTCTAGAAATCTGCAGGTATTTCATTGCTGAAAATTTTTATACAGTGATGGGAATCGTTTGTATTGATTCAACATGCATGCCAGGCACAAATTACAATGCAATATCATAGTATTTGATCATCGATTTTCATCTGTTTTGTGAAAAATCAAATACAGCAAAAGTTCAAGGTCTAAGGATGAAATAATTAAAATCAGTTTGAAAAAACTCAGACTGTCTTTTAGCAACTCTCTTATATCTTCCCCGTCTTGCATGAATTCATTGTTCTGTTCGTTTCTGCAGTCATCATCGTCGTCACAAAAATCATCCTCCCATTCTATGGCCCGCCATTCGTAAAAAAATTCCGATGTTCGGAATAGTTTCGAATCTTCGTAATTGTTCCGATATTCGTAATGGTTTCGAGTTTTCGGAATTGTTCCGACGTTCGTAATGGTTCCGAATGTCAAAATGGTGTTGGAATTCAGAATGGGTACGGGGTTTTCGTAATTATTTTGAACTCACCATGGAATTTCGGAATGCTTCCTATAATATAATAAAGCCATTGCAGAAGCGCGAGAGGACTGGGACGAGTATATTTATTAGAGTGAAATAAAAATCTAAACATTTCAACTGTGTAGCTATAGCTTTTCTTTCAGTAACATTTCTTTTTTGAAATATAACCGAATAAAAAAGCTACCCAGTTTAAAAAATCCAGTTTAAGAGTTTTCGGGAGAAAATTGTCCAAATGGGAGCCTTTCCAAAGTTGCAAAATTCCACTACAAACCATATACGTCGTACCGTTATATTTTTTTTTTTAACTGTCTCCGTAGAAACTCTCTCTTTCAGATGATGGGTGAATTGTTATCGTTCTGCCTTTTTCTTCCTCTAAATACTTCTTTTCTCAAATTTAGTTGATCTTTCATTGGGAATAACGGAAAACAACCATACTCTTTCCCAGTCCTCTCAATTTTCTGTAACGAGCTAGCTGTGGATAGTCCCATAGAGTCTCGGATTAGAGGATTTGATTGCAATGATTTTGCATGATCACGTGCAAGTCACGTGGTACTGCAACTAGCGTGGTGCGATTATCTTTTTCAAGACGTGTGCTAAACTCATGCGATCTGCGCGTTTACAATTTTTCAGTTTGTTCTGCTTTAAACTGTTTCAAGTACAATTCCATTTTCACATGTTGATGTTTGTTCTTTTGTTCTTGTTTATGATGTCAATCTCGAGGTAAGTCTCATATAAATAAGTTTATTCGAGACCATTAGACAAATTGCAGCTTATAATTTTCTTGAATTTTCATTTTTACTTCATATTTCCTGGGCGTTTACCATTTATGTATATTTATCTTAGAGGAAGCAAATACCCAAATAGTGTTGTTGTTTGTTGGTTTTCACTTGATGTCAGAAAAAAAAGTTACATTAAAATTTTAAGTTTTTATCTTCATCAGGTAAAAGTCATTTTTAAACATATATCTTTTGCTTTGTCTTCACAATGCGTGACATCGGCATTGTTTCTGGGTATCATGTTACGTGCACGAAAATATCGATTCGCCGTATGTTTTCAAGTTCTAAGTAACCAATATGTTTAGAGATGTTCCTATGCGAATGATTTCAAATTTAACAGAGAGAAGAAATGTTTTGAGAGAGGCAAAGTAAAGTCCAGATTTTTCCACTGGTTTCCGGCTGCCATGCATGTTAGAGTCCTTGAGACGAGCTCCAACATGGCGGCTCCATACTAAGTAGGCACTTTCAGTGATACCCTTTGCCGAGTAACTCGAGTTCGGAATATAGCGCATCCTCGAAACCTTGGCACGTTGTTCTTCTACGATATTTCAATTTCATGACTCAATTTATTGAATAGTAAACGATTTTATTTTTCACTTGCGTGAAACTTGCGTGATAATTAAGCTTACTTGCGTGACGTTAAAACCACCAATTGAGAAAAGCAGGGGCGTAAAAATCTCCCAAGCTGAAACATGGACTACGGACACACAGACTGCGGAGAAAATGTCATATACAAAGATACAAAACGCTGATTTACCTGCGAGGTGACCACTGTGTAAGAAGGGAGTAGTATTTTTGCACCGTAATTGTTTACTTGTTCAAACTATACTACTATAATTAGTTGAGTAAGGTGAGACGGAACTTTGGTTACGAACTTTTTGACTTAAATATATAGACCCTTTTCATAAATGGCTGCCAATTATAAATTTTTTTGTAATTATTAAAATAAGCCTGACTAACCTCGTTCTGAGTTGATAATTCAAAAGAATTTTTACTCCCAAACGAGTTTAGTGAATCTAATTTAAATGCATACAAAAGAATTTTAAATTAGCAGCCATTTATGAAAAGGGTCTATTGTTCTTTCTCATTTCCAATGGTAACAATATTGTCGCCTAAAATTTTGCATGTCGATCAGCTTGTTTGTTTTTTTTTGTTGTTGTTGTTATTTTTTTAAGGAAGCTGAAGTTTTCATTTATTATCATCTTCTTCAGCGTTTCAAGTGATGACGAGCTGCAAGAGTATATTGCAACAGTTGCTACACTTCTTAGAGAAGTGGGGACAGAAATACCAAACATCAGGCAAGACCATCAACGCTGCGAGTTTTATGCCAACAGAGTGTTATGTGCTATGCGGCATTTGGCATGCATCATCATTTACATGCAGCAAAGCAGTTTGTACACTGGAGAACAGATTTAGCCACTACAGGATTTAAGGGACAATTTGAGGGCTATCTACACTTTAATCTATGAACTGCCAGTGATGAATGGATATGCCTATCGACCTCCAACTGCCCAACCCAGAGGTCCAGGACGGCCCAGATATCTTTTATCTTCGGAACAGTTAGCATGCCTTCGGAATGAATTTAATAGCTGGACTCAGATTGCTTCCGACCTGGGCGTTTCAAGGCAAACCATCTATAACAGGCGAAGAGAACTTGGCTTTTCCCTTGCGTTTGAGAATTTTTCACAAATACAGAATAGTGAATTAGACACCATTGTGCAGGAGGAGCTCGGCGCATTTCCCCGTACTGGTGAGACAAATGTTATCGCTGGTTTGCGTCAACGAGGTCTGTTTGTTCAGCGGTGGCGTGTACGGGAGGCGATAATGCAGGTAGATCCAATCAATAGAGCTAATCGCTGGGGTCAGAGAATTCAGCGGCGACCTTATAGTCTGCCACATCCAAATTTCTTGTGGCACATTGACACAAATATGAAACTACGCCATTGGCGGATGTGCATCCATGGTTGTGTCGATGGATTCTCCCGGGCAATTATCTACCTGCGGGTTAACAACAACAACAGGGCCACCACTGTTCTCTCCTGTTTTCAGCAAGCCACTTCAGAGTGGGGAAATCCATCTCGAGTGAGAGCTGACAATGGAGGGGAAAATGTGGCTGTTGGAGACTACATGGTATGGTTGAGAGGGGAGAACCGTGGGAGTTTCTTAACTGGACCCAGTGTGAGGAACACAAGAATCGAAAGACTTTGGCGGGATGTTGTTGAAAGTGTCGTGTGTGTGTATTCTTCTCTCTTTCTTTTCATGGAGGCTCAACATATTTTAGACCTGGGAAGTGAGCTGGATGTCTCTGTATTACATTACATTTTTCTTCCCAGGATTCAGCGTTTTCTTGACAGATTTGTCCAACGTTTTAATTTTCATTCTGTTTCAACTGAACATCATAGAACACCCCGACAACTCTGGTCTTCTGGTTGTCTTAGAAATTATAACTCGCCAAATGCTGGCATTCAAGATGTTTTTGATAATGAACACCCGAATGACCTTGATTCATATGGCGATGATCCTGATGCCCCAGCTCCTGACCCAGACAATGAAGTAACTGGTGTAGTGATACCATCAGTTGAGTACCAGCTTGACAATGAAGTACTGTTGGCCATACAAACAAACTTTGACCCACTCACAGAGGACAATAACTTTTGCATCGACATATATTTGCAAGTGCAAGAATTCATCATCAGAAGAGAACAGTCAAGAGAAGTTGAACAGGAAAATGAATAGTCATTTTCAAACTGTATTTTTTTATGTTGTTACCAGGTATACAATGGAGTATTAGATAATCTCTAAACATATTTATAATTTGTACGAAACATCAGTTTTCGCATTTTTACCTATCAAAGTTGCAGTTACTGTATTATGTGTGTAGCCCAAGTTTTTTTATAGAGTGTTTGCACGTGACGTCATCAAATTGAATTTTCAAATCTAAAAATAAAGAGCCACTTAAGGTTTTATCCTCATCAGGCATAAGAGGTACTAAATTTATATCTGTTTACAGCTTTCCAGCTCAATAGCATCTTTCGTTTAGAAACCAGCGCAATTTGAAATTCGAAGTTATGGCGGTGCATGACATAAGGCTAAGATCTTGTTTGTCGAAAAATTTGCCCTTATTTCTTGATTTTTAGCCATTCTAGAAGTTTAAGTGTTAGGAAAAGTGCTTGTGTGGATGTTTTTTGGCTTGGTTCAGAAAATCATTCGACAACATAGCCAAAATAAGTTTCAGATGTTTACACTATCTACTGGCCACCGTATTGGAGGCTCCAACATGGCGGCTCCATACTAAGCGCTATAATTTTGTACGGAACAGTTTGACAAATATCTCAACTTTGGGACAATTCAAACATTATTGACTATAATATCATGATTTCGTGACTTTATCTAACTACTGCATGCTTTTTGCTTTTATTTTTTATTGCGCGACAATGCATATGCTCTATTGTATTTTTTTTTTATATCAGCGGATGGAAATATTAATGTACATATAATGAAATCACTTATTTTGCTACCATTCTATTTAGCCCCGATGAAATCAGGTTCTTTTTTCCTGTTATTTCGAGCAAGAAAAGTAAGAAATGCAGTCAAGCCTAAGGAGTTGTTAATCGTACACGTATTAAATTTTTTTCAATTTTTTTTATCTCCCTGTCTCATTTCTGTATGTTTTATCTCGGTCTAGCCCAATTAAGACTCACTTAAGCTAGGCCAGAATTATATAGAATTTTGATATCAATTTTTTAAACTTTTTGGCGAAATTTTCGTGGAACTTCAGTTTTGAGTTAATTAATCTCAAACATCACAAAAACTTGGCAGTGAATAACATTTTTATAAATGGAAAAATAACACTATGGGTAACTTTTACTCCTAAATTAGTCAGCTTTCGAACAACCTTGTTTTACATTACTATTTTAGATTATCAAATATCAAGAGATCTTATTATATTTTAGAGCAGGGGCTTAGTGTACAGTCAAGCAATGCACATTGACAGTAGGGTACGCATCTTCTTAATGCATGTTCGAACAATTTTCCTAACAACTACAGACTGTTTACTCAGTCTTACAAGGATGCTAAATTATTTAATGATATGATCTCCTGGGTAACAAATAATTAACTTAATTTTGGCACAACATTGTGGAAAAATAGATTTTTAACTTCACAATTGCAGTACTGGCTTTTTTTGCTAAATTTAAAGGAAAACTCTAATAAAGATTGACAGCAATGCATTTTCAGGCAATTGATCAATGTCGACAATTCTTTTAAAGGTTAACGTTTCTTCTGCATTGATGACTTCCTCCCATTTCCTCTTGATCACTCCATCTGAATTGGTATTAATAGCAACCCTATAGCAATATCAAAAGATTGTATTAACATTTTCTGTCATTATTTTCACAATTATTTTCATTATGAAGGTAATTAACCCCATAAAAAAGGTCCAATACACCCGCATTGTGACGATCCGTTAAAAGCATATTCAGTTCGCGGGTTCATCCGTACGGATCGTTAAGTGCCCTTACGCATACCTAGGCTTGTCTGTTTCTGCCAGCGCACTCTTGCTACGATTAATGTTCCCTTTTGAGCAAGAATTAGGGGCCGCGTTTTATAGAAAGCATTTCTGGTACTTTTCCACATTAAGAACAAGGAATATCCACATACATTATATTCTCTTCAAGCGAGAATTACAAATCGCACTCTACTGTACTCAGAAGTTGTTTACTGTTAACGCATCACATTTGCAGTGGTGTTTTAACTCAATAAACGCTTGTGACTCATCCTGAATTAACGCCTCTATTTATATTTAACTATTTTGTAACTTACATTCCAGAGGTGGAAAGAGTGGTTAGTCCCATTTTACTTTTCATCTTCAGATAAAGATTTAGAGCACCACTGCTCACAGTTATGCCACAACGAAAGGAACAAAACTTTGTTGGAATCTCTGGGCTTCTTGCCACCTCCTTAAGGTATTCCTTTTTTAGATTCCAGTCAAACATCACTTTGTCGATGGTTTGATTTGATGGCAGCATCTTGAAAGATAATATCGGCATTATAAATGTTCGCAGTTATTCCTATTACCCATTGCAGGCAGCACTTCATTAATCTCGTGCTAATGCATTTAAGGTGGCTCAAAACAGTTTCCAGCACATTCCAAGACGTAGATTTTGATGTGTCATTATAACCACTCTTTATCAATTGATGCTACAATCATGGTATCAAAAAACTGCCCAATCATTGGTTAAAGGGGAACTCAAGGCTAATTTTAACTATTTTTTGTATTGATGTTAACATTGGATGAATTAATTTTACAGCGATAATTTTTATCGACGATGAATAATTTTAGAAAAAAATCGATCCAAAGCTTCGGACTGCACCCGCCATGTTGCCTTTTCATCGCGGGAGCTTAAACGGCCAGCGGAATGAAATATGACGTCAGATCGTGATGACAAAGCGAAGGGCTTACGCGTCGCTTGTTTCTGGCTGAGAAGTTTCTGAGAAGTTAGCGAGCCGAAGCGACTACATTTGAGCTGTTTTAGTTCCAGTCACTTCGAAATGTCTGACGACGAATCATGTTCGAATTCATCTCAATCAAGTCTTTCAATTGACGATGAAAATGTGCCAGAAAATGTGATTCGACCGTACCAGTTCGAACCAGAGTTCTCTTCCAGCGAAGAAGGTGTGGAAGAAGAAAGAGAATTTTTAGATCGGGAGGATCAACACGAGGAAGAAATTGATTGTACCAGAAATCTGGACTGGTAAGGGTTTCAAGATATATTTTCTAACTTAAACAATGCAATATAACCGATTCGTGGAGGCAAAATTAAACGGCGTTTAATGTTCTGGAGATGCTGTGAAGATCAAACTCTCACGCGCTCAAGAATTGTAAACAAACACAATAAAACATAATAAATAAAATCACTCTTGTATGTTTTTGTTCGTTTTATTCATAGCTATTGTGATCTTACAAGCATTTAGAGAGACAATATCTACTGCTGTGCAATATTTTAGACGCTACTCGCGCATCCAGTTTAAAATCACCCTTCAGGAGTAAAGTCGATTGTACCGAGATTCTGTAAATATATTGAATCCCTGTTATAACAACATAATATACCCCATGATTTGTAGAACCGCATCAAGATTATGAAACATAATTTTTAAGCTACCCTACTCTACTCTTTTTTTTAAAAAAAAGGAACACGATTCCCATCGCTACCTCTGAAACGAAACAAATAACTGTAGGTTTGGTTTGTTTTGGTAGCGACAAGAGCATGCAAATGTATCTGGTTCATCAGAGAACTGTTTCCTATCGCAATGAGAATTTCATATGAGATTCTGCAATCCTTCTGCGAAAGGATAGGTTTTCCGCCATCTGTTAATCTACAAAGAAAGTATTGCGATCACTGCACAATCAACTCATTTGAAGATGCATTTTATATTTCATTGCACGTCATAGTTGACCTAAGAAATTCCCTTTTTGATAAAAGCAGTGAATGAATTTGTCTATTCAAGAATTTTAGTTACCACGAGAAACTATTTCTTCGTTTCGATAATGCTGATCCAAACATATATGGATTGACTATTGGCTTCGTTTTTCGAGCCAGCAGAAAAAAGCAAATCACATCTATTAGTCTGTAATTGTAATTACATTAACAAATTATCCTACTTTAATAGATAATTCCTATTTGTAATTTTAGTTTGCTCCTAATTATATCAGTCATACACAATGGGAATACTGGAGTAAAGTTGTTGTTCTTGTATTACGGACAGAACATGTTGCATACCTAACTAAGCTAACCTGAAAAGTTAGGGGTAGGTTCTTATACTTTTACTGTGCAATAATCCAAGTCAAACAAAGCTTATTTACTTTAGGTGTACTTGTGAAAATTGCCAAATCCTCAACAGAAATGAGGAATGTACCTGCTGTTCAGAGTTTCCTGAAATCTGCAACAAAAACAGGGAGGCAGTAGAGATGGGGGAGGTTGCTGAAGCCCCAGTTTGTATAACGCAGCATCCGGGTTTCCAAGCTGTTTGTCTCAACAG